>MU184038.1:0-39234 GCA_016904865.1 Pissodes strobi | reverse complement strand
TGTGAAGCTGTATACGTAGGACAAACTGGTCGAAACTTAAATATTAGAATTAAAGAACACAAAAAATCGATTTTACATAAGATTAAAAACTCTTAGCAAAACATTGTATAGAAAATAACCATTTTATAGATACGAATAATGTCAAACTTTTACACACGGAAACAAAAAGCAAAAGGCTGAACCTTTTGGAGCACCTAGAAATCCAAAAGTCACAAAAACAGACGTTTTAAATACGAACGACCAACTGACCTGCTTTTTAAACACCTGCATAATTGATAGTACAATAAAAACAAAATACCGTCAGGCGGTTTAGTAGGGTATAACAATTTTAGATTTTAGTATACAACTACTCTTGATAAAGGCCTCATCAAGCCGAAACATATGTAGAGAAAAATATCTCATTAAATTATTTTGAAACAGCTAAAAGCAGTGTACTAATTATCCCTAGTATCATTAATTTAATTTAGGCTAGCGCCTTAAATTTTGAGTGTAGCATGGGTGGTTTCACAAATGTTGATACATGTTGATAAAATAATAATACGATACAATTATAAGGTTACTTCAATACGAGAAAATTCTAAGTCCACCTATGAAGAATGTAATTATTCTGACTTTATATTAATTGGTTTGGTATTTTAAGTGTGCAGATATATAAAGCAACTCAAGTCAATTAAATATCTATTAATTTTTCCCAGTTGATCCAAAGTCTTTTTATACCTCTTATAGTTTGTATCTATTATAAATTTGATATTAATTGGTTTTTTAATAATAAATTAAGCAATTCTGTTTCCTTTTGTGTAATAAATTAAGCAATTCTGTTTCCTTTTGTGATTTCGAATGGGTATATTTGAATGATTGTACCTACAATACAATTTTTTAAGTAGAATAAAAAGATAAATTATTTTCTAATCAAAAATTTATTTCAAATTATTGTCATTTGTCAAAAATTATAATTGTAATCATTGTAGGCAATCAAAAAAAAAATCCCATGGCAATGTAGTTGTATAATATTAACATTGAAAACTTATTTACGAAGTAAATTTAACCATCCACAAAAGCGTCAGTAGCAGTAACAATAAGTCACTGTTTCTCAATTTGGACAATTTCACAGAGCTAAATGACAAGAATTGATATGCAGAACCTACTCACCGAGCTAAACTTAAAATAGTCTCGTTCGTCACGAAAGAGATCTGAAAGTTGTCAAGGCGTTGACCCACCATCAAAACAAAATCTTGAAAGGATACATGATCAGCAAGCAATGTCAGAGCCTGAACCAAATTTTTGTCGTCCTCGGAATCTCCCGAGGACTCCGTAAACCTTATTATGGCATATTTTCAGAATGTCAGAGGGCTCCGCATTAAGGTGGATGAATTCCTTAGAACTGTTCACTCATGCAATTATGAAATAGTAACTTTATGTGAGACCTGGCTGAATGATGAGATTCATACCTCGGATATATTTGACGATAGATATACAGTGTTCAGGCGCGATAGAAATTATGTTGAATTGAACTGCCATAGGTGGTTTTCTGGTAGTGCTTCTGAGACCATATCCAGTTTCCTTAATTGCGACTACGGCTGATGCCCTCTACGAGGACGTTTGGGTGAGACCAAATTTGAGAATGTTAATTTTGTGATAGGGTGTGTCTATTTTCCACCGAACTTTAACCAACAATGCTATGCCTCATTTTGTAACACCTGTGAATTGTTGAAGAATAGATATGACAACTCGAAATTTATAATACTCGGCGATTTTAATCTACCTTCTATTGAATGGGAGTGGGAAGATGACACCCTAGTTCCAGTAAGGCTCACTTCATTATCTGCAGGAACATCGGTTGATTCGATGAACTTTCTGGAATTCGGGCAGGTTAACGCGGTGCGCAACAGCATGAACAGAATCCTCGATTTTATATTCACAGAGTCATGTGGTGTCTCAGTTTCATCCAGTCATACCCCTTTGACCCATATTGATAACTACCATTCTGCACTTGAGATGGCTCACGATATTCGGTATGTTGCACCCCTCAAAAACAAAACTGCAGTAACAGTTTATCAGTTCTTCCAAGCAGATTGCTATAAATTAAATAAATATTGATTGTTGATGTTGTGTATACGGACTTGTCGAAGGCATTTGATAGTGTTTGTCATCAACTGTTCTTAAAAAAGTTTTTGATATTGGTGTCCGCGGCATGTATCTGGAATGGATAAAATCATACTTAACTCTACGAACCCAACGTGTTACTGTATGCGGGGCAGTTTCCAACGAAGTGTTGGTAACATCCGGTGTTCCTCAAGGTTCGCATATTGGTCCTATCTTGTTTGTACTTTTTAGAAACGATGTTGTGCGTTGCTTTCAGAATTCCTACTGCCTTCTATATGCACACGACTTAAAATTGTATTCCGTTGTCGTTCCTTGGTAAGAAACATTTACAACTGGACCTCGATAATTTCGTGCGCTGGCGTAATAATAACTATTTAAAGATTTATGTAAACAAATGTAAGGTTTTACGATTTTTTAAATGTTATGAACCACAGGAATGCATCGTATTTTATTAACAATGTATGCTTAGAACTTGTATCGCATTTTAACGACCTTGGTGTCATTTTTGAAACTAATCTGTCATTTATTTTACACATAGATAACATCATTCTTAAAGGCTTTCGGTTACTGGGTTTTATAAAGCGAAACACAAGGCATATTTATGACACCAAGGCTCTGATAGCCCTCTACAACTGTTTGTTCCGCAGTATTTTGGAGTACTGTTCTGTAATATGGAACCCTAATTACCAATATCATATTAAAAGACTGGAAAAGGTACAAAACAAATTCGCAAAATACCTGCTCTTTAAATTTAATTTTCCATACCACGACCTTTCCTATGAAACTAGGCTGCTACTGTGTGGTTTGCAAACTTTAGAATTCCGTAGGAAAGAAGCTCTTTTAATATTTCTCCACAAAATAGTCAATGGTGCAATCGATTGCGAATGTATATTAAACAGAATTTCTTTACATGCGCCACTAAGACGGACCAGACAGCATCAACTGTTTTTTGAAGAAAGGCGTCGGACAAATTATGGTTGTAATGCGTTTGTTAATAGACTAGTGAGTAATTACAATAGATGTTTTTCGCATTACGATATTTTTTCGGTTAGTCTGTCTGCATTAAAGAGACAACTAATGTTTTAAGAATGTGTTCAAATAGCTTTTATCGATTTATGATTTGTGTTTTAATGTACCATTTAGAATTGTATGATTCTGTAGTGTACTGTCTGTATAAATAAATAAAAATAAAATAAAAAATGTTACTGGAACTCTCTTAAGAAAAAGTTACTATTATACATCCATGAATTAGTCAGAGAAAACACGGCCAGTGACCGAATGAAGACACGATATGATCTCAAAGCTAATTCTATGGGATTTCAGCTGAACGATAGAGTCTGGTTATATAATCCGCAAGGGAAGAAAGGAAGATCTCCCAAGCTAACACCAGTATCGGAAGGGCCCTATACAGTCATCAAAAGAATTAATGACGTAGTGTATAGAATTCAACGTAGCCCCAGAAAGAAACTGAAAATTGTCCACCTCGACAGGCTCAAAGCATATCACGGACATGAAGTAGCTGATCGGGACGACCAGGTTTAAGAGGGAGGCAATGTCACGGCTAGCAACTACCCGAATGTTTTTGTGCTACCCTGTAGAACTGTATGAGTCATCGCCGGCCGCGAAGTTTCAGGAACGCTGGAATTATCTCGATGCCCTGGTCGAGAATCATATAAAGTGGCCTCGCTTCTTCCCTAGTATTCGTGATAGATTTGAGATTGTCTATAAGTAGCAGACCTAAAGCGTGTTGAGTTAGTTAAGCATTGAGTGTTGAATTGTAAAGAGCTATTAGTTGTAAAGGTATAAGAGTAGTTTAGTGTGTTTAATTGTATACAGTGGTAGAGAATAAAGAGAGTATTAGTTTAAATAAAAGTTGCAATTTCGTTCAGAACCCACGGCAAAAACGTAACAATATTTTTGAAAACAGTTACACAAATGAAACAACAAAGCAGGTGCATAGCTTTAATTTATAACAAAATTTCTAAGAATGGGACTTTTGTGCTGCTTTGGCAAATATAAAAAAAAAAAATAAAAAACGCTATACATGCCAATCTTGGAAACATGTTCCTACAAAAATCTGGTTTTCCTATACAGTTACGACATTGCCAGGATGTGTCTGTCGATCGCCTGACCAAATTATGTCCCCCACCAATTAAACGTTAAAAATTTCACCTATATTTTTTTACACACTGGGTCTAGTGGGACACTTTGTATCCAAACACATGCAAAATTGACGTGCTACTAAAACTATCTACAGCGCACTAAACACATGACGGCATTTGCCGTCAGTGTCCATTTGGGCATAATAGTGGTTGCGGCATATGCCGACTGTGTCCCATTAAGCATATATCAATAAAAATGAGTGTCCGCGAAAGTGTTAATTCCCATTTTGTGTCTACAAAAAATAGTCTACGAGACTTAAAATCGTCAGTTTCGTTATTGTTTAAAGATATTTAAAAAATTATTAAATTATTTACTACTTTTTACTCTTTACTACTATTTCTCTCCAAAAACAATTGAATTCAATCAACTGAATACTTCCCATTAGATCGATATAAGCTATAACGGTGGGGTATTACCGATTTTGCACAAAGTACTGCGATTTGAAAGAGATTTAGTCAAACAGCGTAATTTAAAAAATGCTGCCCAAAATTAAAATTTTCGTGAATATATCTTCACTCTGTCTGGGGATTTCCGAAAAAAAATCCATTTTAAATGATAGGTGACATAGGGATCTTGCTGGAAAACTTTATTTCTTGTCCACCATTTAAGATCTGAGAATAAGGATTATTCATTATTAGTAGAGAGCCCAACGCAGTAAAAGCCTTCTATAAATGATTTTTGTGGGCACCTCGGGGTTACAAGCTGAAAATTTCACAGAATGAAGGTTTTATTATATTAATTCAAAATCCGAAGATAATAAAAATTCAATAATAAATAATAAATAAAAAAATTTAACCTGGGCAAAATCTGACTGAAATATACTCATTTTTGTATTCACCTCGCATTCTCTCCGAAATAAAGGCTCAAATCAAAAATTTATATTCTTGCAAAAAGTTTGCCTTAAGTATTTAGAATACATAGGTGCCTGAATAATTTTTTTCTCAAATGGTAATGGAAAAATAGAATTAAATGTAAAAAAGTAATTTTCTTCTAGCCGTGACCGTCCGATCTCGCGCTTCCCGAGTACTCTCGTATCTCACTTTTCTCCATAGCTTCCTCTCTCTCGCGCCTATTGTACAATACAATAAGTGCTTTTACACCATTACAGGTTAGAATACTAATAATAATAATAGCTATTATTGATTGAATAAAGTCAATGAAGACATTTTCGATTATACTGAAATTTATTTTTCCTATACGCTGCTAGGTAATAAAGAAGTAGAAAAAAAAATCATATACTTAATGCAACAGCTATTAAAAAGGACTAACTTTTATTCAGAATAGAAAAACTCAAAATGTAAAAAAATCTTTATAATAACAAAATCTATCTATCTTCAGTGTCTGTATCTTCTTCAGGAACAGACACAATGACTTCAATATTGCCTTTCAGTATTTTTTTGCATGATCCTATGCAATCTATTTAATTTCTTCTACGTGTACAAGCTTTGCTTTCATACAATCTAATAAAAAATTATTTAATTAAGTTTTATTATGTACCGATTTAATCTAATAATAAGTTACCTTTTAACATCCAAAACAGTGGAATTTATCCACTCTGTTTTTAGTTAAGAAAAAAACAGGGCTCAACTTTCTTTTAGCTGAAATGGGTTATGTAAAAACTGTGTTTTTGTTTGTTTATAAAAGGTCTGTCTGAACATAGAAACACAAATTATTTTTTTCGGAAATGCGTCATTTCCGTTTTTCAGACTTTAGATTAGCTGAAATCGGTTACAAGAAAATTAGTTTTTGTTTAATGTTCTAGACATTTATTTAGAGCCCAGGAATAAAAATTTTTTTTCCGGAAATGCATCATTTCTTTTTTTTTATTTTTTTCAAAAAAAATTTTTTTTTTAGTTTAGAATAGCTAAAATCGGTTACATAAAAACTAGTTTTACCTTAGTAATTGAGACATTTATTCTAATCGCAGAAACTAATAACTTTTCTCCGGAAATACGCAGAAACTAATAACTTTTCTCCGAAAATGCGTCATTTCCGTTTTTCAAAAAAATTTAATTTAATTTAAATAAGTTTAATTTAAAGCAAACTAATTGTGCAATTTGGGTCAGGTTGGATTATCGTAAGCGCGCAAAGAGCGCTTATTTAATTTTGCAATTTTGGGCTAGTTTGAGTTACGGTAAGCGCGCGAAGCGCGCTTGTTTAGCTTTGTAATTTGGGTTAGTTTGGGTTAGCTTGGGTTAGTTTGGATTAGCTTGGGTTAATTTGGGTTAGCTTAGGTTAGTTTGGGTTAGTCTGTTTCAGTCGGGTCACTGTAAGCGCGCGGAGCGCGCTTATTTAATTTTGCAATTTGAAGTTTGGGTTAGCTGGAGTTACAGTTAGCGCGCGAAGCGCGCTTGTTTACCTTTGTAATTTGGGTTAGTTTGGGTTAGCTTGGGTTAGTTTGGATTAGCTTGGGTTAGTTTGTCTTAGTCGGTTAGCGGAGCGCGCTTACAGTGACTTTTGCAATTTGAAGTTTGGGTTAGACGGAGTTACGGTAAGCGCGCGAAGCGCGCTTGTTTAGCTTTGTAATTTGGGTTAGCTTGGGGTAATTTGGGTTAGCTTGGGTTAGTTTGGGTAGTTTGGATTAGCTTGGGTTAGTTTGGGTTAGTTTGGGTTAGCTTGGGTTAGTTTGGATTAGTTGGTAGGAGCAGACGACGCAACCATTATAGCTCCATTATATACAAACGCACAAGTTTTCAGAAAAATGTGCGAGTGCACATTCCACCATATGGACGTCAAACTGACATTAGTGTATCCCATGGGCAGACTCAGAACTAACACCACCAGACAACGTCAAAGGAACGAGGTAATCATCATAGAGCAGGCAGAAGGAAGATCATATTCGGACATGTTAAAGACCCTAAAAGATAACTTAGACTCAGAACTTTCCAAAGGAGTCCGTCAAGTCCGCAAAACAAACAATGGGAACCTTCTCTTGGAAATGAAAGAGGAATCCCTAACAAGACGCTTACACGATAAAATAAGAGACACATTCACGGATGGAAAAATTCGTATGGCAGGAGGCAGAGGCAAAAAGACGATTTACATAAGAGACATAGACGACATTACAAACACCGATGAGATCAGAAGAGAGCTAATTAATGAAAATTTAATTGAAAACAGCGACACTACCAACATCAAACTAACAAATAACCCATACGGAGGACAGACCGCAATCATCGAAATGGATGAGACAAAATCAAAGAATCTCATAAGGAAAACCACCATTCGAATCGGATTTTCCGAATGTAGAATTCAGGAAAGAGTTACGGTAGACAAGTGTTTCCGTTGCTACCAATTCGGACACAATGCCCGCTCGTGCACGAATAAGGAGAAGGACATGTCTAACAAGTGTTTCAAGTGCGGGGACGAAGGGCACCGGAAAGACTCCTGTAGCAGCAACATCATCTTCTGTCCTGCTTGCAACGAAAAAGGCCACAAAACCGGAACCTCCAAATGTCCCTCCTTTAAACTAGCTCTAAAACAGGAGAGGATTAACAGTAGGAACCTACTTACCAGCACCGACCATTAACCATAGAGCTAAACATTCTCCAAGGAAACGTGCAAAGGAAAACCGCTTCTGAAGACCTAGCGAAGCTCTTAGCTGCCGAAAAAAAGTGCCACCTACTCTGTCTACAAGAACTTAACAGCAAAAGCTCCTCTATCCTTAAAAGCAACACCTACAACTCAGTCAATGAAAGTAACTCAGCCATAATCTCTAATAAAAAGTTTCCTGTATATAAATTCGAGCAAAGACAACATTTTGTGTGCGTAGACCTAGGCTTTGTATGCGTCTACTCAGTATACATATCTCCGAACTGCCATATAAACATCTTCGAATCGGCACTGGACTCGCTACTGAGTAGTATATACAGGAACTGCTACACTAACAATAAACCTGTTATTGTCACTGGAGACTTCAACTCCAAGAATCCAATATGGGGCGGCAGTGTCTTGGATCGCAGGGGGAAAAAATTACACGAAGGGATGACCTCCATGGGCTTGATGACTCTGAATGATGGCAAGCACCCGACCTTAGTGAGAAAAAATGGCGAGTCTTACATCGATCTCACCTTCATCTCGGAAGAAATTTCCAACTGGGGTCCAACAAGCTGGCAAGTTCTGCACGAATGCGAGTCCCTAAGTGACCACCAGTTCATTTTCATCAAAATCTCCATCAAAGGCACTCGCATCACTAAACCAAAATACACCAAGCAACTGCAACCAGAAATCTTCCACAAAAATCTCGAAAACTTCTTTAGAAAAGCAGATGGACAGACTGTTTCCAATAAAATAAAAATGCTCCAAGAAACTTACGACTCTTCCTGTAGCAGATTAAAAGCAGACGAAAACTACAAACTGCCCTACTGGTGGGACGATACCATCGGCAACCACATTAAAGACGTCAAACAAAAAAGAAGATATTTTCTCAGAAAAACCAATAACAACACAGAAAGAAGAAGCCTAGAAACTACATACAAAGAAGCGAAACACAACCTAAACAAGGAAATTCGACGAGCTAAAAAGAAAAAATGGAGAGAGCTAATAGCGACACTACAGGAAGACATATATGGACAAGCCTATCAGATAATCAGAAACCAACTAAAAGCCACGGGACCCAGAGTAACTTTAAGCGCAGTAGAAAAAATGGACATCTTTAATAAACTGTTTATTACCGACCCGCAAGATAAACTTCCTACAATCACCACCACGACCCCTCACAACATTATACCAGCCGTCACGGAAGATGAACTAAATTATGCCATCTCACGGATCAAACCTAACAAAGCTCCAGGTCCTGACACCATGAAGCCAGAACACGTTAAGACCCTGCTACTGAGTAATATAAATTTCTTCATAGATCTGTTTACAGAGTGCCTCAATCGAAACCTCTTCCCTGAGAGCTGGAAAATATCGAAACTCATTTTAATAGAAAAACCATCAAAACCCGGAGATGGAGAAAAAAAATATAGGCCAATCTGTCTGCTAGATATCCTGGGCAAGTGCTTTGAAAACATCATCAACTTTAGATTGAAGGCAGAGATTGAAAAAGCAGGAGGTTTCAATCAACAGCAATATGGCTTCACTCAACGGCGCTCTACAGTTGACGCAATAAAAAAAATCATCAGCACCATCCAAGCAAACAGGGACCACATCACCAGCGTCATATGCGTCGATGTAAAAAATGCATTCAACACCGCAAACTGGGCTCTAATAATCAAAAAGCTAATAAAACGCAAAATACCCCCCTATCTCCTAGCAGTCCTTAAATCCTACTTTGAGAACCGCTCCGTCCTCGTAGACAGCAAATTCAATTGCGAGATTACTGGAGGAGTCCCGCAGGGATCAGTGCTTGGTCCAACACTCTGGAACGTCCTCTACGACGATGTGATGGAAGCATGCAACGACGAAGGGATAGAGTTAGTGTGCTACGCCGACGATCTGGCTGTTTTATTAAAGAGTAAGTCCATTGAAGAAAATGTCCTCCAGGGAAACACCGCTCTCTTTAAGATCCACCAATGGATGTGTGCAAACCGCCTGGAAGTAGCTCCCGAAAAAACGACCGCCGTTGTATTTGGATGGAGTTACAAGAACCGAAGGAGCATTGAATACCGTTTTGAAGAACACCTTATAAAACCGGAAAAGTCGCTGAAATATCTAGGAGTAATGCTGGACTACTGTACTAATTTCTCTATCCACGTGGACTACATCGTCAAAAAGTCCGACAAAGTCAGCAAATCCCTCCAATGTATCCTTCCAAATATCGGCGGTCCATCCTGCTCTAAAAGGAGAGTCATGGCAATGGCTCTCCAATCGATTCTGCTCTATGCAGCACCAGTATGGGCAGGCGCTCTCGGAGCAAAAAGAAACCGCCAAAAACTGGAGTCTTGCCAAAGGAAAGCAGCCGTCAGATGTTGCTGCGGTTACCACACCATCTCTACAACAGCTGCAACTGTCATTAGCGGTCTTATTCCAATAGACCTTCTGGTGGAAGAGCGGTGCCGAATCGAAGAACAACGAACTCCCGAACAAAGCGAAGAAACAAAAAAAAGAGTCAGAGAGTCAGAGAGAAGAAAGACATTGGACAGGTGGCAACAGAAATGGAGATCCAATAGCAACGATGCTAAATGGACGAAGGAAATCATCCCTGACGTCCGCTCGTGGATAGACCGTAATTTTGGAGAGGTCAACTGTGCTATAACCCAATTTCTGTCGGGCCATGGATGTTTTGGGACTTACCTGTACCGTTTTAAGAAGAGAGATTCTCCCGCCTGCATCTATGGAGATGCAACTGAAGACTCTCCAGAACACATGCTGTTCGAATGCAGTAGATTTGAAGCAATCAGGCAGATGGCTCAAATTGATGTAGGGCGCAGACTCACAAAAGAAAACCTGCTCAACGTTATGCTGAAGGATCGAGCCGGTTGGAACGCTATCGAAAAACTAATGGCTGCGATGGTAGAGAAAAAGGAAAGAGAAGAGAAAGACCTGGAAAGAGACATCGGACATTAACGGAAGAAAGTAAGAGCTCCTGTCTCGAAGTTGATATTTTTTTCGAAATGGTGCCGGGACAGGCAGCTGGAGACCAACAGAGGGAAAGGGTTTTAGTCGGTCGCTTCGGCGGAGTCCGACACTCCCCATGGCCGCCAGAATGGCCTATCACCAAACAGAAATGCAAATCACCGTTGACCATGGGAGTGCATAGATACGCATTTCCTAAACCTCTATAAAAAAAAAAAAAAAAAAAAAAAAAGTTTGGATTAGCTTGGGTTAGTTTGGGTTAGGTTGTCTCAGTCGGGCGTCCGTAAGCGCGCGCAGCGCGCTTATTTAATTTTGCAATTTGAATATGTTGTCGTTTTAAATGTACGATTTTTAGGTCAGTGGAATTTTATACCTAGGTACTATTATTAAAAAATTTAGTTAAATCGAGTGCTTTTGTCGTTAAATTTAAAAATGTAAGAGCATTTGTAATAAAATATTGAAATAATTGTGAAAATTCTAAAAAATAATATAATGATTAAAGATACGTCACGCCACCCATGGTTACTAATTCTTAATTTGTCGAATGTCATCTGAAATGGAGAGCTCTTGTAACAAAGGCATCTTGGATGTTGCAAATAGGGATGTATTGTTTAAGGGACACATACTTAAAAATTATTTTCATTAACATTTCCTGAAAAATTATTATTTTTTAAACTGAAATTCAGTAAGACTGGTTAATTTATACTAGAAACGCTGTAAATTACATTTTAATTTTGCGGGACATAATATAACGTACAAGACTTCTTTTTTTAATTAGCATTTTTTTGAAAAACGAAAATAACGTATTTCCGGAGAAAAGTTTTTAGTTCTTGCAATTAGAATAAATGTCTCAAGTACTAAGGTAAAACTTATTTTTATGTAACCGATTTCAGCTATTCTAAATTAAAAAATAAAAATTGAAAAAACAAATTGTAAAAAAAAATGAAAAAAATAATAATTATGCATTTCCGGAAAAAAATCTTTGATTCCTGGGCTGTGAATAAATGTCTAGAATATTAAACAAAAACTAATTTTTATATAACCGATTTCAGCTAATCTAAAGTCTGGAAAACGGAAATGACGCATTTCCGAAAAACAAAATTTGCGTTTCTATGTTCAGACAGACGTTTTATAAACAAACAAAAACACAGTTTTTACATAACCCATTTCAGCTAAAAGAAAGTTTAGCCAAAAACAGTTAACGAACTTTTTATGAACAAGCACTCTCATAAAACGAATTTCAACTTCGCAACTATACTGCGGGGATTTACCAATATTTTTGATAAGAAAACAAATTGCGAACCAATTGACAACAAATTACTATCCTCTATAGTCACGAACAAGCTGATACTAGGATTTTGTTGCATTATACTCTCTGCTAAACATTGTATGTATTATTTGACATGCATGGTGGACTCCAATGACACTGATGTACTTGTACTTCTGGTACATATTAATTCGGTGCGACATGTGGCCGTTCATGACATCAACCTAGAAGAAAAACTTGCAAAAAAATTACCTGTATTTCATGCTCTAACGGGTTGTCACACAACCAGCCAGTTTTCAAGATTAGGAAAAATAAAATGTTGGAAAATTTATCTAAATTATTCCGATTATTTAGACGGTATTGGGGTCCATAGAGAAATTTATCATAAAATGATTTTCAACAAATCCAAACATTTCGTCTATTAATATTTTCAGGACACTATTGGCGTCTTCATCGCTAATTGAAAAACTAGCCCCTACAAATAATAGTTTAAAATTTCGCAGTCTGAGAGCATATTGTCAAACTAAGGTGTGCTTCAGTTCTTTAGCCAAATCCCCTATTACCAGAGGTGACAGAATGCGGATGGAAATTTGAGGAGGCAGGTGATATCCAAATTATTCCCAATTTTAACAACACCAGCATTTCCTTCGGATGTAAAAGTATTTATTGCATGTGGATGTAAAAAATGTAAATTATTATTAGATTAAATAAGTACATAATAAAACTTAACCAAATAATTTTTATTAGATTGTATGGAAGCAAGCTTGTAGACGTAGAAGAAATTATATAGGTTGCATAGGATCATGCAAAAAAATTACTGGAAGGCAATATTGAAGTCATTATGTCTATTCCTGAAGAAGATACAGACACTGAAGATAAAAATATTTTGATATTATAAAGATTTTTTTACATTTTGAGTTATTCTATCCTGAATAAAAGCTAGTCCCTTTTTTAATAGCAGTTGCATTAAGTATATGATTTTTTTTTTCTACTTCTTTATTACCTATCAGCGTATAGAAAAATAAATTTCAGTATAATCGAAAATGTCTTCATTGACTTTATTCAATTAATAATAGTTATTATTATTATTAGTATTCTAACCCGTAATGGTGTAAAAGCACTTATTGTATTGTACAATAGGCGCGAGAGAGAGGAAGCTATGGAGAAAAGTGAGATACGAGAGTACTCGGGAAGCGCGAGATCGGACGGTCGCGGCTAGAAGAAAATTACTTTTTTACATATAATTCTATTTTTCCATTACCATTTGAGAGAAAAAAATGTATTCAGGCACCTGTGTATTCTAAATACTTAAGGCAAACTTTTTGCAAGAATAAAAATTTTTGATTTGAGCCTTCATTTCGGAGAGAATGCGAGGTGAATACAAAAATGAGTATATTTCAATCAGATTGTGTCCAGGTTCGAAGGGAGATATTTAAATTTTTTAATTTATTTTGCCGTAAGGGCCAATGTATTCTGCATATTTTAGGCAATGATAAAAAATATGATTTGTACAAAAATGTAGATGAATTTTATATGAAAACATTCATAAATTAATATCCTACATGTTCATATAATAATCTCGATTTTTAGGTATACTACCCTTTTGCCCCTTATGATTTTATATTACCTTCGGATTTTGAATTAATATAAGGAAACTTCCATGCTGTGAAAATTTCAGCTTGTAACCCCGAGGTGCCCACACAAGTCAAAATAATTTATAAGTAGCACTCTACTAAAGTGTGGCAAGTATAACTGGAACAGCGGAAAGAATGTGGACAAAAAATTGGCGATGTTGTCGAGTAGCTTTAATATTTTTTGAGAATTAATATTTATACCTATTATTTAGATAAACACATAATTTAATATACTCATTAACTCATTGAAAATAATAAGTAATATCCAAACTGGAACTTTACTATCACTTCAACTTTAATTCATAATCTATATTTTACACATTATCAATTTAAATAAATTTGCGACATTTATATCTATTTGCCCGATACATCCGGCAACAGGTGCGTCAAGTTCCCCTCGTCCTCGTGACAAAGTGCAACAAGGCGATTGGCTGCAAGCCATTTTTCCTCTCTTCTCTCCTCAAGCGTCGCTGTTCCAAATAAGTTTGCCACACTTTATATAGGATTATATTTGCCTCTAGCTAGACCGTCGCGTTGCCAAAAATATTTATCTTTCAAGAAGTTTAGTGTAGAAAAATTCATAGCTGGGGAATTACTTACACACTGAACTTAGTGTGCCTATAAATTATGCAAAATCACGAATTATAATTACATTCCTAGGCTGAAATAGCAGTTAATTATAATAAGTGTGACGTATTATTGTAGCATCTAGGTTGTATTCTTATTCTGTCCCCCTTCCTTATCCATATGTAATACATATTCGAGTCATTATAATGTAATCAATATATAATGTGGTAATAACAAAATTATTTAAATCATCAGCATCAGCTGACATGTTGTTAACATGCATCTCCTTATACACTTACAGGAGTTTCGGCCTTTGGATACACTTATTTATAATATTCTTATTTTATACACCATTATATGAAGTCTAATTTATCCTTGAAACCATTTTAAATTGAATGAATAAATATTAATATAGATCCATCAGTAATTATTAATGTTTCTATTCAGCTCAAAATTCTTACAGCCTAAACTTTTGCATAAAACATACAATATTTTTAGAATACTTATGAATAATTTTACTTCTCATCAAGGGCGTGTAAATTGTTGTTAAATAAATTTCAAACCCCAATACAATTATCTCAGTTTTATGTCCGTTGTGCTAATGCAATTCTTGGATGGCCCCGCTATTATGTTATCTTCTTATTTTATCTGAAGTATCTTTTACCATTTTGTTTATGTTTTCTCATAACATGATTCGTTACATTTATACTGTTCTTGTTAATATTTTAGTAATATTTTATTCTTATATTTAGTATAATGCCGGGAGTCTCGTCTGGGCAAAAAGAGAAGAATATCCATGGTGGCCGGCGATGGTTGATAACGATCCTTACCAGGAAGACTATTTCTGGCTGGATGATGAGGAAAGTAAAGAGCCGGTATGAGATATATAGCTTATATTTACTGTTTAGAACCGCATAATCTTAGGGATACTGTTATGAAAATAGTTTAAATAACAAAGCTAGTTTGTTTCAAGTAAGTATCAATACTTAGAGTAAATAGTAAAATAGTTACTTTTACACCACTAGATCTCAGGGTGTAAATCGGCAGAGGTGCCAATTTCGTGACCTAGGGTCTTGTGAACATAACTACTCACGGATTTTTGCGATTTTGTTTTGTATAACAAAAAGCGCATATGATATAGCATAGAGTAGATCAGATAATTTAGTTTTTCGGAATCTTGGTAGCAAATAATGTATTAAAATAATTAGTTGAAGGAATAACGCTGAGCAATTTACACTCGCCTGCGCGTAACCCCTGTTTTTGATTGTTATTATGATTAGCATTTTTTGTTCTTCTTTAACGGTGCCCATCCGATCAAACCCTCAATAATATGTTCACCGTTCTGTGCTGATAGGTTCCTTGTGTAGGCATTTTTAACTGTTTGTTGCTTCCCTTCAACATTCATATTAACCCAAATTATATCGTGGTCATTTAATTTTGAAAAATTTCAACTAAACTAAAATAAAATCATTAGTTATAGTATGATCAATTAGGGTGGCTGATTGATCTGTGATACTCGTTTCTTTAGTAACAATTTGTTTGCACCCTGCTGATTGTATAATTCTTTTTAAGTTTCTCGAGTCACTGTCATTTAATCTATATTTAAGTCACCCATCAGCATTACTGTCTGCTGGCTTAACACGTCACTATGTTAGGGTTTGGAACCTTCGGCAAAATGCACTAAAACGGAGTTTTATTCACAACACCGAAACAAAATTATTGCACTTGACGCACGTTTCGCTAACCATGTTAGCATCATCAGGAGATGATTAAAACTAAATTAAAAATTTACCTAACTGCCTTTTATATCAAATGTTTGTTTAATAAAGCGGAACCAAAGGAACCAATCATGGAATCCCACTACTCACTCTCGATCAACCAATACAATGGACTATACGGAATAGGCCCTCTATCTCTATTTAAACTATTCTTACATTTAATAATTTCCATACTTTCATATGCGTCTAATAATCTCCCATCAGTTATATTATGAATTAATTTTAAATTTTAAAATATTATTCTATGATTATTACCAACAGCATGCTCGGCAACACTTGATTTTTCTGTTCTACCATACTTTAAATGAGCTATATCTCGTTTGTATAGATCTTCTAGTTTGCCCAACATATTTTTGGATACAATCCATGCGTCCCATTTTATATATTCCATTTCTTTCTAATATTTCAATTTTATCCTTTGGACCACCTAATGATTTCTTAATATTAAACTGAGTTTGGTATACTAATTTTAAACCTACTTCCTTAAAGAATTTTTGGAGTCCTCTAGTATACTGAGGATTATATGGTATCGAGATATATTTTGTATTTTCATCCTGATTGACGAAGGGAGTGGAATCACGAATGGTCTTTCTAAACAAACGCGTATTAATTAGTCTATTTATTAAGTTAGTATTGAAACCATTAACTTTCTCTGTATTCCTAAATGTTTCCTTTTCATTATAAAATCTTTCTCTGCTGAGAGGAAAGTTAACCATGCGGTGTATTAAAAAATGAAAGCAGACCATTTTGTGTTGGTCACAGTGGAAGGTGTCATTAGGAATATATCGGTTAGTGACAGTACTTTTTTATAAATATCAAATTCTAGTGTGTTATTCGTTCCTAATCACTAAAATATCCAAAAATGGTAGTTGGCCATTGTTCTCTACTTCATAAGTAAATGTAATGGCGGGGAAACGTTTGTTTAGTTTGATTACAAAATCTTCGATATTAGCGGTTTTTGTGTCGAAAATCGCGAAAATGTCATCCACATACTATACCCTTGGAAAATATTCAAACTCCTGACTGATTTCATTTTCAAATTTAGTCATGAAAAGATTAGCTAAGAAGGGCGAGAAACAGTTGCCCATTGCCGTGCCTTCAAGTTGTTGGTAATTTTGATCCATGCAAAGTTTGGTTAAAGTTAAATATTCTTGTTTGATTTCGCTATCAAAACTATTCATCTCAAATAATTCTTCAAGGTATTGCAAGGTCTGTGGGATGGGTACACTAGGGAACAATGAGCAAACATCAAACGAGATTAAAATGTCACCTTCATTAACGTTCGTATCTTTAATTTTGTTTATGAAATCTAAGGCATTTAGTACTGCTGAATTCTGTTGTTTCATAGGTAAATTTTCAAACTGGTTTGCTAGCCACTTGAATATATTATAAGTTGCCGATCCTATTGCCGAGACTATGGGACGCATTGCCTTCCCAGGTTTATGAATCTTGGGAAGATAATATAGTCTCGGCATGGTAGGATTGCTCGCAGATAGTTTGTATTTAATTTGATTAGAAATAAGGTTGCTATATTTCTTCAAAGTGTTTTTAACTTGTGTTGCTATTTTAAATAACGGATTCCTTGAGATTTTGTTATAGGGCCCGGATTCGATTAAATTATCAACTCGTTGAAAATATTCGCTTTTGTCTAATATAACAACCTTATTACCTTTGTCATCTGTTAGATAGAAAACATCTTTCTTCTTTAATCTCTTGATTATACTTTTTCCTTTTCCAGGACGAGAATTAACATTATTATAAATTACATTTTTTGAGATCTGATTTCTGCATGTTTCTCTAACAAATCCTTTATTAGTCAGGAAGATGTTAAATAGAGCTTTCTATATTACCTACAACATTACCAAGTTATCCTTATGCAAAATTCAGACCCTTATTTAAAAGATCTAATTCATCTTTATCAAAAGATTGAGAAGATGGATTTTCTACAATGTTTACGACTTCCTGAGAACTATCAGACTTAGGATTAATTTTCCTGAGTTTTTTAAGTTTTTTATTGATGGATGACATTTTCTTAACGTAGTTTGTATCAATTACTAAAAACACCTTTCTCTGGAACATTCTTCATGTTCAATATGTGCTAATCGAAATGTTAGTATTTTATAAAGTCTGTATGCTTCTAATTCAAACATACTTCGTTTACTGTACAAATTTTTGATTCTAAATCTAGCAATTTTTGTCTGGCAAAAGAACTTTTTTGGCACAAAAACCGCTAATATCGAAGATTTTGTAACCAAACGAAACAACCGTTTCCCGACCATTAAATTTACTTATGAAGTAGAGATTTGGCCAACTTCCATTTTTGGATATTTTAGTGATTAGGAACGATAATAACACACTAGAATTTGATATTTATAAAAAAAAGTACTGGCACTAACCGATATATTCCTAATGACATGACTCCTTGCACTGTGACCAACACAAAATGGCCAGCTTTCATTTTTTAGTACACCGTATGGTCAAAGAGTATCTAATGTAAAGAGAAGACAGCCGGCGAATTTCCTTTGATCTTTCGTCAGCCGTTTCAATGACCTCGTCCCTTTAACTCGGAGATATCGCGACGTTGCCGGATGTAACTTTTTATCAAGGCGGGCGATGTTGACGTCAAGTCAGTCAAGATGGCGAATAATGGATTTCATCACAGTGCGTCGAAATAACGAAAATGAGGACATATATACTAAATATCTAATACTTTCGGCTAGGATAAAATTTTATATCGAGTGATCTTCATTCAAATTCTCTGAATTCGTTTAAACTTTTGCATTTTCTTAAAATCTCAGTGCTCAACTTATTTTAATTAAAAAATGTGATAAAATTCAGTTTTTTAAAGTTTCCGGCGAATTTTGATTAAAATTTATTCAGGACGTCTAAAAGCTTTAATTAATCAAATACGAATTTCCTTCAGTTTAACACCTAACCTCTGGTTACTTGAGAATAAAACAATTCAAATGCCGCCTATTAAATTGCTTAGTGGTTTTCTGAGGGTACCAGCGTGTAAAGTTGCCTAACATCGTTGATTGAAGAGCGCGCTAACATGCTGTAAATATTTTGTATCAAGCATTGTGCCGGCAATGCTTTCGGGCTCCCCGTGCATTTTTAAATTAAAAAGGTGTAATCAATATTTTTCGATTATTTGAAAGGAAAGTTTCATTCAAAACATAAACTCTTAGTATGTAGATAAACCAACGAAAAAGTAAATTCTAGTCGAATCTCACTTTAAAGCTTCATATTCACTTCCGCAAATTTCGCCTTTTTTGACAGTTGTTGATTTTTCGCGCGAATGTAAGTTTTGGGCCATACTCATTGACGCGAAATTTCGTCGGCGAATATTTGCTAAAAAGTTCAAATAGTTTTAACTTTTTTGCGAATTTATGCTTTTAGTGGAATAATAAATGAAGAGTGAAGGCTGTGTGCATGTACGAAATGTACTAAATGAAAAACTTTTGTATTCCATGCATAAATTGTATATAAAGTTGCCATTGGGGTGATATTTATGCATTTAGTGGAATAGGTTTTATAGGTTCGGTCCAAGTACCGGAAGATGTAAGCAGGTTAGTCATTTTTAAGTCTAGAATGGGTTCAATTAATCTCATTTCTGCAACTAAATTGCCAAAATCGCATTTTAAAAATATACTTCTAACTGAAAATTTTCTTTTCTGGTGCCATTTAGTAATAATAATTAAAACAATTAATGTTTTATCAGAAATCCGAGGATTTTTTGAGAAAAGTCATGAAAAATACATGTAGGTATTGTAGGTAAGCAAAATTTTACCGAGTGATTGTTAAAAGATTCTATTAAATGAAATGTGTTACATATCATAATTAAAGTTTACACACCTAATTTCAATTGCACAATATGAATTAAAAAACTAAACCAAACGTCTCCCTAATAAATCTAAACTTGACCTTTACAAGATATATTTAACCCACTGTGATGGCTGATCGTCCTTGCTTGACGATTGTGTCCGATATAATCCGCTAACATCCGAGACGCTCTTTAAGTCGGAGTTCTCATCTATCCCTTTCTAATTTGATTGCTCTGTCTTACTGTCCTCTCTTTACATTATATACTCTTTGGTATGGTTAACTTTCCTCTCAGCAGAAAAAGATTTAATAATGAAAAGGAGACAATTAGGAATATAGCGAAAGTTAATGGTTTCAATACTAACATAATAAATAGACTAAGGCATCCGCATTTGTTTAGAAAGACCATTCGTGATTCCACTTCTTTCGGCAATCAGGATGAAAATACAAAATATGTCTCGATACCATGTAATCTTCAGTATACTAGAGGACCCCAAAAAGTCTTTAATGAAGTAGGTTTAAAATTAGTGTACCAAACTCAGTTCAACATTAAGAAATTATTAGCTGGTCCTGGTCCAAAGGACAAAATTGAAATATTAGAAAGAAGTGGAATATATGAAATTGGATACATGGATTGTAACTAAAAATATGTTGGGCAAACTAGAAGATATGTACAAACGAGATTCGAGGAACACATAGCTCATTTAAAGTATGGAGAACAGAAAAATCAAGTGTTGCCGAGCATGCTTTTGATAATAATCATAGAATAACAATTAAAAATTTAAAATTAATTCACAATATAACTGATAGGAGATTATTAGACGCGTATGAAAGTATGGAAATTATTAAATGTAAGAATAGTTTAAATAGAGATAGAGGACCTATTCCGTATAATCCTGGTTGATCGAGCGTGGCTAGTGGGATTCCAGGATTGGTTTCTTTAGTTTCGCTTGATTAAGCAAACATTTAGTATAAAAGGGAGTTAGATAGATTTTAAATTTAGTGTTAATCATCTCCTGATGATACTAGCATGGTTAGCGAAACGCGCGTCGAGAGCAATAATTCTGTTTCGGTATTGTGGATAAAACTCCGGTTTAGTGCATGTTACCGAAGGTTACAAACCCCAACATAGTTGTGCCATATTGTCTAGACAGCCCTTTCTTTCTCATTTCTTCATATGTTAGGCAGGTCTCGCCGATCATCCTCTTCATATGATACTTCATAGATTTGACTCCAGCTTCCCATAGGCCTCCAAAGTGAGGCGATGCGGGGGAGTATGAAATGCCACTGTGTTCCTATGTTTACTAATTTGTCTTCTATGCTGGAGGTCTTGATCATATCTTGTACTTCCTTGTGAAGAATCTTACTGGCCCCCACGAATTTTATGCCATTGTCACTGTAGATATGTGCACATTGTCCTCGTCTTGCAATGAATCGTCGAAAGGCTGCCAAAAATGTATCTGATGTGCCTTTAGTGGTCTTAATTTGAACTAGACCGGCACAATTCACACCGGAATGTACAAATGGGTGAGAGGGGGTTGTTCTGGCAGAGGGAAGGTTTCCCATTAATTGTTCTGTAGTTTGTACTTTGTAGCGGATACATTTGACACATTTTCCTATTGATGATTTGACAGCTCGCTTTGCATTGACGATCCAGAATTGCTTTCGTGTCTGTGCCAATGTTGTTTGGTTCTCCCCGTGTAGAGTTCTGTCCTGTGCGTCGGTTATGAGTAGCTTGGCCAAGTGACAGTTGTATGGCAGTATCATAGGGTGTTTTCGTCCGTATGGAAATTGTGACTTCTCGAGTCGTCCTCCAACTCGTAGTGTGCCTTTGTTATCAAGGAACAGGTTGAGACTCAAGATTTTGCTTGTTTTCTTGATACCGTTTTCCCTTTGCAGTGCCTTAATTTCTTCGTTGTATATTTCTCACGATCTGTTCTAATGTGTCTTGGAGTTCTGGTACTGACAGCTTGTTTGTATTATTTTCTTTATTTTTGCAAATACTGATAAATCGTTTGCAAAGTGACATCGTTCGTATGAGCTTGTTTAATGTTGAGAACCTGGCTACTGTTTCATCTTCTTCTGGATTTTTTATTACTATAGCGTGGCAAGTAATTTTTGTTTCCTCTGGAGGAGTGTTAATGATGATATTTTTGGTGGCCACGGTTTTTTGCTCTTTTATCTTAAGCCATTCTGGGCCTTGCCACCACAATGTATGGATTGCTAACTTTGAGGGTTCCATTCCTCTAGATACGGTGTCAGCTGGGTTTTCTTCACCTCTAGTATGATCCCATTTTTCCTTAGGAATGCTTATTTAGACGACTCTATTTGCCACAAATGTTTTCCGTTTTGTAGGTTCGCCTCTTATCCATGACAGTGCAATCATGGAATCTGTCCAAGCATAAACAGCCGTCTGGCTGCACGGCAATGCTTCTAGTGTTTGTTTCATTATTTTAGCTAATAATAATGCTGAACATAGTTCTAGTCTCGGTAATGTTGCTTTCATTTTTATTAGTGCTACTTTTGACTTGGCCATTAGCAGCGTTATCTGGAAACCTTGATTGTTATCTATTGGTACTTTTATATAGATTACTGCTCCATATGCCTTCTCAGATGCGTCACAGATGTAGCTCTACAGTACTACTTGAGGTTTGCTTTGTCCAACGTGGTATTGAAATGATCTCTACATTTTTCAAGTCTTCTTCAAATGCTTTCCATTTTGATTGGATTATTTCCTGAACTTCGTCGTCCCATTTTAATTTCTGCAGCCAAAGATCTTGAATTAAGAGTTTCGACTTTATTACTACTGGAGCGAGCCACTCCAGTGGCTCAAATAGATTTGATACTTCTGACAGGATTGTCCTTTTGGTTACTTTGGTGGTTGTGGAAACACTTGCTTTGAACCTAAACGTGTCATTATGTGGTGCCCAGTGTATCCCAAGTGATTTTCGGATGTTGTCTTCCGTTGTTTCGAGGTCTTCTTGATTTTTTAGGCTAGTTTCAATTGATTCCATTATTTTACTGCTGTTACTTGTCCATTTTCGTAGTGTAAAACCTCCTGATTTGAACATGTTAATTAATTCTGTTTTGAGATTTTGCGTCTCTCTAATTGTGTCTGCGCCTGATAAGAGATCATCGATGTAAAAGTCTTGCATTGTGACTGCAGCTACTTTTGGGTATCTAGTCTTTTCATCTTCGGCTAGCCGCTGAATCGTTTTTATTGCTAGGTATGGAGCCGATGTTGTTCCATACGTGACTGTTTTTAGAGTATATTCTTCTATTGGACGAGCTGGATCAGTTCTCCATAAAATTCTTTGATATTGTTGGTCTTCAGGATGAATTTTTATCTGGCGGTACATTTTCTCTACGTCTGCTGCTATTGCTATTTTGTGAAATCTCCATCGCAGTAGAATGTCTGATAGTTCTGGCAGAAGTCTAGTTCATAGTTTCATTAGACTTAGCCCCTTTGACGTTTTTGATGATGCGTCAAACACCACCCTTAATTTTGTTGTTGTATTTGATTCCTTTATGACTGGTTGATGGGGAATATAGTATTTTGCTATTTTGTCATGACTTTGAACTTCTTCCATATGTCCCAAGGTCTGATATTCTTGCATGAATTGTTTGTATTCTTGGCTTAAATTTTATTTTCTACCGAATCGTTTTCCTAGCTGAATCAATCTAGCTGCTGCCCGATTTTTTGATCTTCCTAGTTTGCCTTCTAGTTCATTGAATGGTATTCTGACGATGTATGTGCCATCAGCGTTTCTGACTGTGTTGCCCTCATAATGTTCTTCACAAAGTTGCTCTACTTCTGTAAGCTGTCTTTGTTCTAACACTTCTTCAATTTCCCAGAATTTCCGAGAATTCCGGATCGAAGGACCAAAATGTCTAGGCAGCCCTTGATAGATTGATTTACTGTAGACTGTATAGTAGGGAATTTTCTAGACATGTAGAGTAAGTAGCCTTTGAAGGGTGTCAAAGGGAGTAGTTGAGTCAAACAGCTGGTTTTCTTCTATTAGACTTGTTAATTCGTGTATCTCAAATTTGTTCCGGCTAGTGTTGTTTATCGCCCCAGACAAGATCCATCTTAGCTCTCTGTCTTGCCCAAGAATGCCATCTTCTGTCTTCCCGATTTCTTCTAGTATGATCTCTCCATACTCCTTAGCTCCTAGGATCATGTCAATAGGACCAGGCCGGGAGAATGTTGGATCGGCCAGAATTTCGTTTTTCCATTGTTCAGTTTTCATTTGGAGTGGCTTCGTCGGTAAGGAGTGTGTTAGCTTTGGTAACACTAAGCATGAGACCTGTAATGCAAAGTTGTTTGTGAACCGAAGTTTGACAACTGCCTCTATCTTCCATTTTGCATTTTGAGGTTCTCCTGCTCCAACTCCCGTTATTTCAGCTTGAATCTTTTGCCTGGGCATGGCTAATAATGTGGCTACTCGCTCTGTGATAAAGGTACATTGTGATCCAGTATCCACCAAGATGCGTAGATGCTGATCAGTGGCGTATGCATCTGGCACTAGAACCATTGCTGTTGCTTGTACTACTAAATCGTCTCTTTGAAGGCTGTGGTTAGCTTGTCGATGGTGCTGATTTCTGGCCGAATTTCTGAACGTTGGTCGTTGGGCTGGTCGCTGAGCTTGATCATTTCTTCTAGAGCGAATCTGTTCTTGATGAGGTCTTACTACATGGAGCAATGTGTGGTGAAATTTTCTGCATGATAGGCATCGACCTTCGGAATGACATCTGACATGCGAATCGTGCAATAGGCAATTGGCGCATATATTATTCTCATGTACAAATTTTACCCTTCCCTGGGTTGTAATTGCTTGGAACCTTGGACATGCATACAGATGGTGCCGACAGTCTTTGCAGTATGGGCAGGCGATTTGATTATTAGTTTTTGGTGCCCTTTTGTTTTTGTCCTCTTCTGACGTCTCGAGTGAATTGAATCTTCTTAGTATAAATGCCATCAACTCTTCTATTGGTTGTATCGTGTAACTTTTTTCAGTTTTACTGCTGATTCGTGCTGGATATTTGGAATGTCAAGAATTTTGTCCATTAGTTTGTTGGCAAGTAAGCGGTCGTTTGTATATTGCTTATCTAAAATTTTCCAGCTTGCTTCGTAGTTTGCGTCGGAAATCTGATATTAGGGCTAGCTTCTCCCCTGACATGCGTCTTTAAGTACTGCATTTTCTCAATGTCAGCGAGTGTAGTATTATCATGGACCACTTTTGAAAATATGCCCCTGAATGTGTTCCAGGCGTCATAGCGGCCATCGAATATTGGCAGCTTGATTTTTGGTAACTCGATGTTACACACTCTGGTTGTTGCGACGTCATTATCTTTTAGTAAAATGAGGTGTAACTTTTCGTATTTCTTCTCCATCGTTTTGAATTTTAATTTTGACGACGTATGCAGATCATCTTCTTCTAGTTTTTAATACATATTATCGATCGGTTGCCATTTTGCCGTGAGTTTTCCTTGAATCAGTATTTTGTGTTCTTTAGATGGGTCTGCTAAAATCTCTAATTTAACATCGTCAAAAAGTTCTTCTATTTCAGCTAATGATGAGTTTAGTCGTTGAATTTGTTGTTGAATTTGAGTTTTGTCCCAGATTTCACGAACGGCTCTGAGTGCATCTTCGTATAAAGTATGGAGTGTTTCAATATGTTTTTGTTCATAGTAGTTGTGCTCCTGGTATCCGACTTCTTGAATCTTTCTGTGGTTGTCACGTATTTCTTGCCATAATTGATTTATAGCAGCTACTTTTTCTTAATAGTAGCTGTCGGTTTTTCTACTTGAGCTATCTTTCTTTATGTTGCTTACATAGCGTGATATTTCACTTCCCAGGCTTTCTTGTTGCTTTGCAATTTTGTTTATTTCTTCTACTTTTGCCATGTTTGATTCACTGGGTGCCACAATTTAAAGCGTTTTTTTTTTTGTTTTTGTAGGTAGAGATTTGCTTGTTTTTGTTTTTCGTAGATGATTTGGTGTATTTGAATTGTTTTTTGAAATATGTGGGTATGCCGGCCAGCGTTGACTGAACTTCGATATATTCACAAAATTTCCTTAGATAGTATTTTCCCCGCCAGCGTTAACTGAACAGCTAGGGAAAATCTTTATATGTGTGTATGCTTGGACCGCTGCCCAAGTGTATAACCCTCAAGGGGCGCGGAGCGTGCTTGTCTAGACCGGCGCCTAAACGGTAACCCCGAAGGGCGCGAGTGTCTGTTTGGCGAAATATGTAAATAAATATGCCGGCCAGCGTTAACTGGACGATGGTGTATTCATAGAATTTATTTAGATAGTATTTTCCCCGCCAGCGGTAACTGGACAGATAGAAAAAATATCTATGGGTGTTGTGACGTGTTTTATTATGTTTGTATTTGTATGTTATGGTAGAGTGTGGTAATTTGAATGTGGAGCTGTTGATTACGACTTTCGGTTATTACTGGAGATGCCCTCTTGATGTTACCCTACTCAATTCAAATAACGACACCCTGCAGTTATAACTTTAATTGGTCTTGTTGCTTGACTGTGGCATCAGACGGAGTTTCTTTTGCTCGGATCTGTGTGATTCCGCTGTACAGGGTGTCCCAAATTCGAGCCTCATCATTGGGATCTCGAAAACTAAAATAGATACGAGGTCGGTTAAATTGAGGCAAAGTTGCGCAATTTGATGCTGATTAAAATGCCACCTTAAAAGTTAAAAAAATCCGAATACTTCCGAAGATATTTAGAAAAAACCGAATATTCGCGATTTAATTTTAATTTTTTTATGACTCTATTTGAATAGATATTACAGAATAAATGTCATATTCTTATTGCCACTTTTTCTGTTCTACAAGATGGCGTTATCAGATTTTCAAACCGACGTTTCGTTCTTGAGCTGCCATCATCAATTTTGTTTTTTTAAATACCTCCCTGGATTATTTATTACGGATTTTAAGAGCATCTAAAGTCCCAAAGCCAATGATGTATCGCACTTATTCGAAAAATTCCTATTAAGGACATTTTTCATAAGACCTCATGTGTTAGAGAGAGACAGAAAACATATTTTTGGTAAGATTTTACCAGGAAATTATTAAAATGATTTTTTCGAATAAGTGCGATACATCATTGGTTTTGGGACATTAGAAGTTCTTAAAGTCCGTAATAAAAAATCCAGGGCCGTATTTAAAAAAACAAAGTTGATTATGGCAGCTCAAAGACGAAACGTCGGTTTTAAAATCTGATAACACCATCTTGTAGAACAGAAAAAGTAGCAATGAGAATATGAAATTTATTTTGTAATATCTATTCAAATAGAGTCATAAAAAAATAAAAACGAAATCGCGAATATTCGGTTTTTTCTAAATATCTTCGGAAGTATTCGGATTTTTTTAACTTTTAAGGTGGCATTTTAATCAGCATCAAATTGCGCAACTTTGCCTCCATTTAACCGACCTCGTATCTCTTCTAGTTTCCGAGATCCCAATGATGAGGCTCGAATTTGGGACACCCTGTACTTTTGATAGGATGGGGATCATCTTCTTCTGAATGCCCCCTGTGCTTGACTGATAGATTGTTCGGCTCTCAGTAGAGTTGCGCTGTATTTTCTTTCGACCGGTGGCAGTCTTTTCTGAATGCCCCGTGTACTTGCTTGATAGATTATTGGGATCTCAGTAGAGTTCCGCTGTAGTTTCTTTGTTTGGACCGGTGGCAGTCTTCTCTGAACGCCCCGTGTATTTGCTTGATAGATTATTGGGATCTCATTAGAGTTCCGCTATAATTTCTTGACTGGTTACTTCTCGACGGTACCCTATATACCGCCTTGCTTGCTCGAAGGACCAAAATGTCTAGGCAGCCCTTGATAGTTTAATTTAATGTAGACTGTAGTAGGGCATTTTCTAGACATGTAGAATAAGTAGCCTTTGAAGGGTGTTAAAGGGAGTAGTTGAGTCAAACAGCTCTGGGTTTGTACTGATTTTATTCACAATTTGATTCGCATTTATACAAAAAAGTTCCTAATCTAAATACTATAAAAGACATGTACATGTATATAAAAATTATGATATTATGTTATTATTTAATTGTTAACCCGGTGACCTGCTTCGTTGTGTAAGTTGCTGCGATGCATTTTTCTGGGTCGACGTACAGCTAGGATGCGGTCTCAGCAGACTTAATACGTCATGCTTGTTTGAAATTCTTAACTTTTTTTTCGTTGGAGAATAATTATACAGGGCGGCAAGAAATGGTTAATGGAGATTAAACATTACTGGACACCCTGTACATAGGTACAACTAAAAGAGCTGGCTGTTGTTATAGCAGCAGCTTTTTGACAAAACAGGCACCGATTTTTCAGTGTTTTTTCAAGCTCGCTTGCTAACATTCTGTTAAGGTGAAAACTTAGACCGACCAAGAGAAAGATTTGTTGGACAAATGTTACTCTGAATAATATATTTTTAATAAAGTCATTTTTTAAGCTTCTTTATCTTTTATGAAGACATCAGCAAGGCGGCGGCGCTTTTAAGATGAATATTTCCTTCATGTATAAAAACTCTCATTAGAGGAGTGCAATTATCGGAAAATTACAGCGAGAATTTCATTCATCTGTCAAAACTGACATTCCGACAATAAACTTACATGTTTTAATTATTAATGTAAACCAATCAGAATCTGATTACGTGATAATCATGCACTAGTGCACGATTATCGGATAATTGCACAGTACAGGGTGCCCCAAAAGTATCAACTAACCCAATAATAGTAATAGAAATAAAATATTAAATACTAGAACAATAGGAACTATTTTTTATATTTTTATTTTTTAAATAAGCCTCACTAAGTTATAGATATTTTATCTGGTTATTAAAATTGTTACAGTTGAACACACAGTTATTGTAATTGATGATCGGTCCGCCACCGCTTTGTTTAGATACTATGCTGCTGGTTCTACTGGCTGTGGAAGATTTAGAAGCTACTTCTTCTTTGTTTTCACCATGTTCCCTCAATTCGTGACAAGGTTTTGATGAAACTGCTGATCCAGTTGCAAATAAGTTTGTATAGAACTAATGTTACCATGGCCCGTTAATTTTGTCAGCTGATTTTCGTCGACTCCAGCTTTCGCTAAGTTTGTCACTGTCGCGGCTCTATGTGAGTGGTTAGTAAACTTCAAATTTTTCACATCAAGACCAGCTTTGAAATCTCGTTCCTCCCCACTAGACAATTTTTATACCATTGGCCAGAATGTTCCCAATTGGGGTTTGGACTGAGAAAAAGCGGTCGACTGTGATTTGGCAGTTTCTCTTTGAAATTAGTTTCTTGTATAATCTGTAACAAGAAATAAAATATTTAAAATAAATGCATTTAAAAAACCTTAAATTATAATTATTTTTATTCGTACTACAAGAGTGGAAATAACATGTAGCGAACTTAGCAATATCGCAGGAGTAAAGTATTCCCATACATGTAATTTCAACGTTGTTTCTTTGGTTTATTCTTTTTTTTGACACTTTAATAATCGAAATTTAAATATGACTAAACAGGAATATTCTACTATCAGATATAACTATTATTAAAGCAAAGCTGGAGAAAGAACCTACCTTACTGGACAGATATCCTCATTTGCAGTGTTTCTAATCAGCCATTTGCTTCCCGTCAATTTGCGATCTCCACCCTGACAGGTTTTTGAAAAGACTGGATTATACGCGATCCTACCACTTAATGATCCATCTTTAAGTATTTCCTCACGGAAAAATTCCATCGAGCAATTTGATGCTTCGCCTTCTCGAAATGCCAGCTCATATGACATTACATGAAATAGGTTTTTCTGGAGACCATCTGGGGTGTTTTCATCATATAAATTGATCATTTTCAGGAGTTCTTGATAAGTAAAAGCCGCTGAACTGTTTTTTCTTTTATCCGCATCGCTTTCTAAGCTACGTCGCAAAGCGTCTCTTGCGTCTCTTGCCTTCTTAAATGTTACGTCATTAAAGGGGTCAACAAGCCACACCAAACTCACTATTGAATTTTTCTTGAACCAATTTAGCTTTTCCACATAGTTTTAACCACATTTTCTTGTAAAGCGATCCATCTTTCTTCCGCATGTTGTTCCCCCCATCTTGTAAAATTGAAGAGAACTTCTCTTTTGATGTACACTTGTCCAGAGTATACTGTTCTTCAACAAGAAAGTCTTGAAATTGTCTCCAAATCGAAGCTTTAGACTTTTTGGTATTTTTTGGGGTAAGAATTTCAATGTTTGGTCAACCTCTTTGAGCTTTGCCACTCCATATCGCGACATATTTTACGAAAAAGACGCTGGCGTTCAAAGTTCAAAAATTGTTTGTGTTTGTATCGCTGTATCTATTTTTCATGGAGACGTCCATGACTGCGAGAGGTGGTTATTTAATTTTAACATTTTTTGTGACACTGACATTTCATACTTACGAGGGTATACAAAAAATTTAAAATTTCGGTTCATGAAATTCTCTTATAAAATATAACTCGTGCAATGAAAATGTACCTATAATTTTCGACAAATCTTCACTCATGCAAGTTAAACTGAAAAATGCACTCGTGCACTATGCACACTCGTGCAATTTTTCAACTTAACTTGCATTGTTGCGCGTAAAGCCCTTTTAAATGTGTTAGCAAGATATAATGAATAAGATGATACCTACCCTTAAGGATGCGGCCAGCGCGACATGTGTGCTCCGACTTGCTCGTCGGCATAGGAGTGGGTCAACTCTTGACCAGGGCGCCACCAGTCTGAAATATCCAAATCCGCAGACCCAAACAGGAAGATCCTCGGTCTTAAGAATCCATAAGGGCGATCCAAATCGATGATTATCCGCTACGCAAGGGCGACTACTAGTTACACTTGTTTGGTTGAGGTATTCCAGAGCAAACAAAAGACGGTCACGTTCGTGCAGTTTAAGTTTATTGGCGTTCGTTAGATTAGACGATAACGTGTGTCATATTTCTTTCAATAAACAAAATGATATAAATATATAACAAAAGGTAAAAGATCTTAATTTGAAAGCAATTAATAACCTATATGCTCATAAATATATCGACAGTAATTTGGATTAAAATTGCGATATAATAGAAGTGAATTAGATAAAGAATGATCGACCAATTATTAGACACGCTTTAGCTATAACGGAAGTAACAATATAACACCAAATTATTACGAAAGATCAAACCAAGTTCAACAAATTAATCAATGATCACAATATACCTAAAGCATCTAACGTCTCATCATACTACTAGTTAAGGTTATCCGTCTAATAGTAGCTACTAAACTTTGTGCGCGTTTACCATGGTAGACGACTCGCAGTTGTACATAAATAAACCTTACTGATTTAGATAATTAAATACCGTTATGTAAAATTATTATAACTGGACAGTCAATAAATCAGAACGACAATGTTGATCATTTAACACAATATACTTAAATCAAATTGTAAGATTAAAGAAATGTAATATATAAAAAACTATGAGCATTAATATAGATGCACACTAGTAGATTCAGCAGTTAATTAGATTCGCATAGGTAAGCTGTGCTTACACCGAGATATAGTATAGTTATATCAGTACCACGCAGAAAACTAAAAGACGCGATATGATACAACGTTGGAAAAACTCTAAAACACGCAATCCAATATACGCTGAAAATGTCAATAACACGCTGAAAATACACGCGTGAAAATATCAGTAATACGCCACTAACATTATGCCGAAAAGATCACAAATATAACCTAAACTTATGTTTACTGGTCTTCGCTGATAACACCTACGGCCTTCTGCACGTGGACTACTGCAATGCACCTTGGGGCCATAAGCTCTCAGTGGCAATTGAGGTAATGCCATATCTCTACGGCTGCAGTTGGTACCAACAAAACACAACCAACCGTACTGACTGGCAGCTAGTTGGTTAGCTACTTAATCTCTCTTCAAGCACAGCTCGCTCCAAACAACAATAGCTTGCACCATATACCCATATACCCAACTCCAAGCAAAAATATATCAGACAGCCTCCTCGTTCAGAACACTCTCAACTCAATGAGTATTTAAAAATAATAATGATAGTCGTCTTGCCAAAATGCCAAGATCACAATAAAACCAATATCATATCCACCCTATAGGTGATAGACATCAAATACGAAGAAAAACTGACTAATAATATAACCACTGTCTGCTCTTTTATGAGTTCAGACCCCCAGGCAAGAACAAAGCTTGTTCATTTATGACATTAATATGAAATCTAAATTTACTAAGCTTATGTACGACTTTACAAGTTCTTACAAGCAAAATTCAAAGTAGAAATGAAATTTATCAAAGATTATATACAATTTTATACATTATACCTTATTATACAATACGGGTGCCCATAAGACAAAGAATCTGCTATGAGTGCTCGACTGCAATATCATACCGAAGACGGTACCAGAAACTATCATTAAATACGCTTGAATTCCCCAAAATATTACTTCTTGTAAAAATAATGAGTATAATTAATCACGCTATGCCTGTTCTAGGCCCAAATTATCTTTTGTTTGACGATATTGCATGATATACGTGCCAGAATTAATAAATTTTCAAAAGTAACACTCTCTATATAGCAGTATTGTGCAGTATTTCAATCCCCTCTGAGACCCGTTAGGAAACTATAATGAAATAACTTATACTCTGATAAAATAAATCCCCCCTGTACAGAAAATAAATGAGTATGTACAAAATATAAGCTGTATATTTATTTACCTAACTACGTAGGGTTTTACGATGGTAATGACGAATTGGGAGCAACAACGCTCTCTTCTACAGACATTCCTCGAGGAAGGAAACGGCTTACTTTGTTCCAGAATACACTGCACGTTGCAAGTTACAATCAAAAATCTTGACTCTCAGGCAAAAATCCATCCAAGCCAGTCAAGTAATTCCCTACAGCAACCTAGTAACTATGCCACTTTTACCGCCCGAAATAAGTATAATCCCCTTCAGGGTGAATTAAAAATTCTTAAACTTTTTATCAGACATACGCACTACCTCCTAAGAAGGTTTGCCGAAGAAAGAGAACTAAATCAAGCCAAAAACGACTAACTAGATCATGAAATTCAATGCTAAAAATATAGGAAAAAAACTCGAACCACAACTTTCCACGCAAAATACTCCAGCCGGTTGTCACCAAATTTACTAACATCTGCAATATGCAATGAAACGTATCTAAGGTTGTAAGATATTATGCATTGCTGGTAGGACAAAGAAATCCAACGGTAAATTCATCATTGACAATGACCAAACAACCAACAACCAAACCATGCCGAACGGCGGCCATTTAAAACTCCTGACATCAAAGCTATTCAACGCAAAAATATCAATCGAACCTAAACGTACCTTTAGCTCCAGCCGGTTTTTCTTGTTGAAACATTTGCGACCAAATTCGAGCGACGTTGCCACGTTAGGGAACAAATGCATTTAATAACATATCCTGACTGCGTATTTTTAAAGCGAAAGCGAAAAACAGTCGTTTAATATCAAAACAAGGGCAGCATATCAATTAATTATGTATTTTCCTGCTGGCTTGAATCGTAACCACGTCAAAATCACAGGGCAACCGCTTTGCCAATTAAACATCTGGCAACGTTTCAAAAATATTCCTTTTCATTAAACGTTCCGAAGTGCATTATATTACACTCGTCCGTAGGCAACCAACAATTCTTTTAAGGTATATTACCGCCGAAAAAGGAAATTATTCGCGAGATAAGTGATTTAATTGAACGTTTCCGTGCACAGCTATATACTTAAACATTTTCTTGATAGCGATGTAGAATACAATACGATTTAGTGATTAATTATGCACTAAGCCAGTGATAACAAACATAGAAAATCAAATTACGTATATAACTGGCTTGTTTCATTCAGTCTATTCCTCTAACGGCTCGATAAAGGCACTGGTCGTTCGACAATCAAGCAAGATTAAGGGTGGCTTAACTGACTTTATTTGACTTCTATCTGTTAATTGGTTCTCATGCTAAATTGACATGTAACAGCATTCGTGCATATTTTCCGAAAATTATCGGTAATTTTTATTGCACTTGTTATATTACTAATGATAATTGCACTGTAGATACCGAAAGAGCACGGCGATAATTGCATCGTACGTAACTATGCTAATTTCATTGTAAACTTACGATGACAGTGACAATTTATAAATAACGTCAAAGTAAAGTCAAAATATATTATTAAAAATGTCTCGTTTCGGATTTAAAAAAATCGTATTTTGCGTTTCTTTATTTTATTTACAGTTACATGTACGTTTTTGTATTAAAAAAAGAATAAAAATGTATTTTCTAAAACCATGTCCTTATTCGGGAAATATTCCTTCGAATTACACTCGTGCATCAAAATAACCAGATAATTTTGACTTCGAGCGTGTTGTCTTAGAAAAACTGCATTCGATAATTTTCATATTTTGAAAAAAGAGACCTCCACCTTTGGTGTAGGCTCCCCAAAATATGAAAATCAACTCATGCAGTTTTTAGACAACACGCTGTCGTGCAAAATTATCGGTAATTTTGATGCACTTGTGCAATTACTTCCCACAATTTTCCTACTTATAAGTCGACATTTAACTTTATCAATTGCTGAGGATATTTTGGATGGAAAAATTACAGTTCAACCATCAGATGTAATAAAATACTTGTTTGTTTTTAGACAAGGTACCATGTAACCTTTTTTGATTCTTTGGATATAAGTCGTGGATGGATAGAAACTTCGAATTTGGAACCTTTTCTTGGCAATCTTAAAAACAAGGCATTCAATAATGCAAGGAAGTTTGATATGTATACAAATAGAATAGATTATGCTATCCGTGACGCTATCAAAGCAAGCAAGTTGAGTATTTTTGAGAGACAGAGGCAGTATAGCTTCGTTCAAAGATATTTGAAGGAACACACGCAAACCGGTAAAAGGAAGAGAACAAGCAGAGGTTAGTAGGTTGTTTTAAATTGATAATCATGTACATAGTTGTACGCGAATATGCAAGTTCCCATCTCCATCTTTCCTCGTTATCGCAAGTTCTACTAATATTTTGGCGAAATAAGAGCATAGTTCAATAGTAGTAAATATAAGATGGATATGACTTGACCCCATCCTCATTATTTTTTCAAGGTGATTGCCTTGAACTAGGCCCCGCCCACTTGGCCTTCGATGTTCTTGACTTTCTCTCACTAAGGAGATTATTTGTTGACTTTGTATGACTTTGGCCAGGCTCACTTGACCTTGGTTGTCTTTGACTTTTACATAAATAAGACTCCGTTGGGACTTTTACCCACTTCGCCTAAGGGATTTGACCTTGAGACTTTCTGTATAAATTGGCTAGTATGGCAAACTCATAATTCAAACAAATTTATAACTGAACTTAACAGTGTTCATCTCATCATATTATTTATCAAAAATAACCATTGCCTCAACTCGATAGCATTCTTTGAATCTCCACTGACAGGGGGTTCTTTTACTTACTTTTCAGGTAACACTGATGATGGCTACGGCCGAAAGCGCTCTGTTACGGTCTTTATAGAAGTCCCTTTGGATTAAATTTTGCATAATATACAAAGATTGTTACTCATCATTCATAGGCCAATTGTAGTAAAATGTCGTACGTCCACACAAAAATAGAAATATTGTATAATTTTGAAAGAATTTAGAGTAAATAGCGTTCTTTTTATAATTTTAGAAGTCTCATATATTTTTAAAATGAATATTTCAAAGCAAATCATTGATAAAATCAATACTTTGCTTAATAACTTCACTGGCAGTGGGAAAAGTGCAAATAATTAAGAACATTACATCAACGATTATTTACTTTGGAAAAACTCCTTATCACTTTGTATGTTGAGACATACAATTAAGATTTCAATCTTTTCTACCGAAACGTGTTGCCATTCTCCGCGTGGAATCACCCAATAATGGTCAAAAAGGGGGTCGGAAAAAGTCTATATGATCGAATGAAAATAATTTGTAATAATCAAAATTTCAACACAGAAAAAGAATTTTTGAACAATGTTTTGATTGATAATAACTATCCTATTGATTTCATTCAAAAATGCTTTATAGAATTTGAACAACCAAATATCAGACAAAATCAAACTAGACCTATTACGAACCTCTTTATTCCTTATATTCCTGGTTTATCAGACAAAATTAAACGAATAGGTAATAAATTTAACATTCGTACCATTTTCAAAACAGAAAACACCCTTAGATCCAAACTAACAAAAACAAAACTACTTAATGAAAATGAAACTACTAAAAATGTTATCTATAAAATACCATGTGAATGTAATAAATTTTATATAGGTGAGACCAAAAACATTTAACCTAAAGAGACCCGACAACTCATTCATAAAAATCCGAAATCTTGCAAAAATATCAACAAAACGATTGTCCCGCCTCCTTATATTTTTATGTATGGTGTACAAACTTTTGTCAAACTTCGTTCCCACTACTAAATGTAGTATTGCCCGCCCCCGCCTGAACGAAAGCAAGAACGGTTCATAGACGTAGACTTTGAAAATGTGAGTCCATCATAATAATAATTTCAATAAAGTAATTGAAATGATGGTATTTATTCGAGTGCATTATTTAAAATATATTTATGTTTTATTTATAGTGTGTGGGTTAGATTGAGTTAGTTTGGGTTAGATATGGGTTCTGAAGGTTAGTTCACACAAAATAGTTATTTTGATGTGTCACGAAATTTTTTCCGCGTCCTTGCAAAACCACTGCGATGAAACCAAAGAAGTATCCACTTCAAAAATGATTTAATAGAGGTTGGTAAATGACTGCAAACATATCAGATTATCCATTAATATCACATACATAGGTATTTTGTATTTGTACACGTGAGTGGGTCCAAATAGGACCCTCCACTGCGACCCTTGGTCTATTGTGGCTCACATCTGTGTTTCCACTATGCCAGAGGCTCGATCCTTTTCAAGAAATCGAACAGCTTTCTGGGGTGGATAGTTTTCAAATCTGCAAGTGTGATTTGAGTATTTCCAAAGACTGTTTGTCTGGTTCTTTCCATTGCTGGACAGTGGCATATAACATGCTCCATTGTTTCTTCGTCATCCAAGCACAAGCGGCATTCCGTTTCTTCGGAGAGCCCTATCTTGTTCATGTGGCTTCTTAGCCGACAGTGGCCAGTGTACATGCCAACTACAGCCTGTACCTGCTGCCGGCCAAGTTGAAGAAGCTGTCCGGTTCTCATTCCTGATGGCAGATTCACCGCCAACTTTGAATGAGTTAGGCCTGGTAACTCTCTCCAATTAGCTACAAATTGATTTTGTGTCCACCTGGAGAGGGCTTCTTTAGCTGTGTTATAAGCTATTTCCAGTACTGGTTCTGGTCCTATGAAGGCCGTTGCGGCCGCCTGCTTCGCAAGAGCATCAGCTTTTTGGTTTCCTTCATATCCTGTATGTCCAGGAATCCAGATCAATGTAAGTTTGTTCTCTCTCCCTAGTTTGGTGAGTAGTTCCTGGCAGTTCCATACTGTCTTGGATGAACAACGGCTAGAATCAAGAGCTTTTAGAGCTGCTTGACTGTCCGAGAAAATTTTGATTGACTTGCCTTTCCAGTTTCTATCGATGAGCCACTGTGCAGTCATATCAATGGCCTTAACTTCAGCCTGAAAAATGGTTGCATGTTTGCCTAGGGAACATTTAAGCTCAACCTTACCATTTTTGTTCCATGCAGCAGCTCCCGTCCATCATTGGTCTTGGAGCCGTCAGTGAACCAACTATTCTCTGTTCTTCTCAGATTTTCAGAGTCCTTCGTCCATTCGTTCCTCTCTGGTAGGAGGACGTCATAGGCATGGTAATAGGTGGTTTTGGTAGGCATAACATCTGATGGTAGACCCAACACACTGTCCTGCTCATTAGCATTTTCCAGCCTGTTGGGCACCATGATGATCGCCTGCGGATTGTTGATCACCGCCTGTGTCAATCTATACGTCGCCCATCTAGCCTCCTTCTCCAGTACTATTTGAAGAGGTGGCAGATTTAGAAGACACTCAAGCGCTGCCGTGGGTGTAGTGCCGAAAGCGGCACTAATTGCCAGACACGCTTGTCTTTGTAAGGTAGATAATTTGATTCTCGCGGAGCTCTGTAAGCTCTTAGAGTACCAAGCTACTGCCCCATATGTTATCATTGGTCTTATGACCGCGATATAGAGCCAGTGCATTTGTTTGGGATGTATGCCCCATGTTTTGCCGCAAATGCGTCTGCAGGTCCATAATGACAGTTTCGCCTTTGCGGCAATTTTATCCAGATGCGCATTCCAGTTAAGTGTTTTATCTAAGGTAATTCCCAGATACTTAACTGTATTCGCATACATAGGTAAGTATTATAAAATATTAATTAATCACATCACAAAATGGTGCCCACTGTACTACTGTGTTTCATTTACTTTTACTTACTTGTGGAAACTCAGGTTCGGATGATAATAGCTGGAGATTTTGCATACCTCACATGATATAAAGTTTATAAAAAATATTTATAGGAAATCGCTCACGAAATACAAAAAAGCTACACGTCGCGTCGCGTCGCACAAATTCAGGCTTTAAAACGTCCATTTGAAACCAAACAAAACTGGGAGAAGAGTGCTATTTTGCACGTTTTTTAATGAAAAACATTTATTTATTCAAGTCGCGATAAAGTTGGACGGCCATCTTGTTACTTTTGACGTCTGTATTATTAGGAATCCCATTCAAAACGGTGTCGAAATATTTGCTAGTAAGCTTTGACATTGCACAATTTTGCTAATATCATAGCAACCAGTCATCAAAAATAGTGTCGAAAAGAGCTTCTTTTCGACACAACTTTGCGTATCGAAAAGATTTCTTTATGATACCAAAATAGAAATAGTATATTGTGCAACAAGTGTTGAAAATAAGACTTTTCACACGAATGAGACAGTCTCATGAGTGTAAAAACCTTTTCAGCACGTGTAGCACACTATACTTTTTCTACGACTGCTACATATAGGGTGCCCCACTGGGAGTGTGGTAGAAAATTACATGTTATATGGGAAACATTTTTATTATTGATTTATCAGAAAATTTTATTCCTAATGAAAGAAGCTACGTGAGTAAGAGATTCTCGCTAAACTATAACTAGGGGCACAGTCCTAAAATGGGGCCACCGGAGTGGGGTCCCTATTTTCCAAATATTTTGAAAAAGAGGCTCCGAGGGCGAAGCCCTAAAATGGGGCCCCAGGGGGGGCGAAACCCTAGAATGGGGCCTATGGTTCGGGAGTCCCATTTTTTACAGATTTAGCAATGGAGCCCCCGGGGGCGAAGCCCTAAAATGGGGCCCCAAGTCTTAAAAGG
>MU184037.1:103504-162935 GCA_016904865.1 Pissodes strobi | reverse complement strand
TCTCAATCTTACTAATGTACTATTTTCCCCTTTAGAATTGAATTTATTGAACAGAAATTTGAAATTTAATTTCCATAAACAGTTAAACACTGAGGTTAAAGAAACTCTTGCAATAGAAGCTGAAAACATCTTACAATCAATAGACATATGAGATAAAAATGTTTTAAGAGCCAAGATTATAACATTGTTGCACACAGATTTTTCTAATAAATCCAATAATTCTTCGTGGAAAACTTAAGGTCTGTTAAAAGAAAAATTAAGACTAACGATTTAATCTTTACAAAGGCAGACAAGGGTTCTTGTTTGGTTGCTATGAACAGGACAGATTATGTTGATAAGGTTAACGATTTTTTGAATTCAGGTGACTTCGAACCTTTAAGTAGGAATCCAACATCCTCATTTTTTGAAAAAGTGAAAAAAAATTAGATCATTGTCTCACTACCATAGAATTCTTCAAGGGGTCAAAATCAAAATTATATCCAATGAACCCAAGGACTCCTTTGCTTTATGGTCTTCCAAGAGTCCATAAACCTAATATTCCAATAAGACCGGTAGTGTCTTTTGTGGGATCTCCATGCTATAATAAGTTGTCAGCATGGCTAAATGACATTTTAAGGGAGGTTACTCGGTTCAAGGCTCCTTGTTCGGTGTTAAACTCAGTGGAATTTTGTAAATCAATTAAAAACATACAGGTACCCCCATCGGCGAAATTAATTTCACTAGATGTCAAAAACTTATTTCCTAGTATACCACCGAATGATTGTTTGTTGCTGGTGAGTAAACTATTAAGGGGTAAGCTTCCAATACTGGTCGTTGAGCACCTCTTATCACTTCTTTCAATCGTCTTGCAACAGGACTTCTTTCAATTTAATTATCGTTTTTTCAGACAGAAGCAAGGACTCGCCATGGGTTCTTGTCTCTCGCCGTTTCTCAGCGAGGTATTTATGTGCAACCTGGAAAGCAAAATAACATCTAGTGAATTTTCTAATTATTTAGTATTTTATAAGAGATACGTGGATGATATTTGTATCGTTTGGAACGGTGGTGATGAGAAGCTCAGGGAATTTCTGATTTTTGTAAATGGCCTCCACCCTAAAATAGAAATTACTGTGGAACATGAAAGCAACCAGTGCTTATTTTTTTTGGATCTCCTTCTAAAAAGAAACAATAACTCCATTGAGTTTGAAATTTTTAGAAAAACCAGTGCGACAGATAATATCATACAATTTCATTCAAATTCTCCAACAACCCACAAATTCGTTAGTTTTAATTATCTTTTTTATAGATTATTTAACATCCCACTCTCTAGAGACGCCTTTAATAAAGAACTTAATATTATTAAACAAATTGCCTTAAATAATTCTTTTCCATTAAAATCCATTGAAAAATTGTATAGTAAATTCGTTAACAGGTATAAGCTTTCATTTAATTTTATTCAAACAAATATTAAACCGGATGTTACCTATAGATCTTTAACTTATTTTGGCACAATTTCTAATATTTTGGGCCGTATTTTTCAAAAATATAATGTAATTACCTCCTTTAAAACTAGTAACACACTTAAAAGTCATATTGTTTAGCTTAAGGATAAGGTGGACCCGTTCACTTCATCGGGAGTAGATGAAATTAAATGCATTGAATGTCCTGCAGTATACATTGGACAATCTGGTAGGAAAGTGGCAACGCGTATTAAAGAACATAAATTTCAGTTTGATAAACATATTAACACCGATATTGTGGTGAGTAAATCAGCATTTGCCAATCACCTATTAGACAATAGACACACTTTCCAGCCAGAAGAACATGTTAGGATTCTGCATAAATGTGATAAAGGTAGAAAGCTGGATCTTTTGGAGACAATGGAGATTAATAAGGCCCTAAAAAGTCCCGATTTTGTATGTGTTAATGACAAAATTATGGGTCAAAATCATTTTATTTTTAACAACATTAACTGTACTTCTCCATTGCCCGTAATGGGTACCATCGCTGCAGACGTAGCGTCATCTAATACCCCACAATAGAACTCCACACCATCAGAATATTGCAGTTTAATGGGTAGTAAACTGAATTTTGCTCTTTTTGTTATTTTTGTCAGGTCACTCGGGTTTAATGCAGATGTCACCATGTGTATTAAATTATAATTTATAATTTTTATTCTTTGTACCTATTTGGAATCAGGTGTTCAGGTTCACCGATTCCACCGCCACATCTTGCAAGAATCATTCAGGCACCCTCGAGACCGGTTTCTACCCTGTTAGGCGTCATCAGGGGTCTACCCTGTTAGGGTCTCGGGGGTGCCTGAATGATTCTTGCAAGATGTGGCGGTGGAATCGGTGAACCTGAACACCTGTTTACACTTGGAGTTCTCTCACGATTTCTACCAGTTTCCTATTTGGAATGTTATGTTTGTATACAGTTAGAGTTCGTTTGCTTGTATGTATGTGTATCGTCCTATATTTGGTAAGAAGAACCTTTATTTTTCTGGTGATTTTGTTTGAATTAAATGTTTTTAAGGTCTGATGATGCCCTAACTGGGTGAAACATATGTTACCAGAGTAATTTTAATATATAGATGCTGTAGATTTTGAGAGTTTTTCGTTTCTGCTTTTAATGCCGTACTCAGCGCAGAAGCGGTGATTTCACATTTACGGGAAATTGACATTATAGATCGATATAGCTGACTTCAGTATGCAAATTGCTTTATATGGCAATGAAAACTCTAATATTTCCGCTCTATTGTAATAATAATACAATGTATACACTATAAAAATAATATATCATTTTTGAGAATATATTTAATCATATATGAAAAAGAATAGACGTCAGGTTTGACGAGATGCGAGATTTTATTGGCCCTCTCGAATAGAAGGAGAACCGGTGATTTATCAATACGTTTATAAAGCCAATAACCGCAGCTCTGACATAGCATATTTTACACATATATATGACATATATTTACAGGATACTAACAATATATTTTCAACGATCTCTGGTTTAAAGTAATATTTAGGAAATATTTTAAGTTGCAATTTTTAGCACTAATTGTGTTACTCTTTTTCTGCAACTGAATGAAACAAAATTTAATATGTTTTTTTATTGATCATTTAGGACCAGTCCTTATGTTAAAATTGCTGATAAGGTAAATGGATTTGAAATATTTATTATTAATATTATTTATATAAATACTAGAAACTATATTTAAAAAACTATTAGTTAGCATTTGAATCAGTATTTTGTTATTCTTCTAGACCTATGAAACTAAAATTTTTTGGTAAATATTTTTTTTTCTTTTACTTCTCAGCCACGATTAAAGAACGCACGGTTCTATGAAAATTCAACAGTAATACATCAGCTAAAACAGAGGAACTAACTCAATTAAAATAGCGCAGTGCTTCGAAGCCAGTTACGGACACTGCGTAGCCATGATAATCTTATACGAAAGTGGTACAGGCTATAGTACCACTTCTCGCCATCCAATATTAGTTGCTTAAAGTCGTACCTACATTCTCGCATAATGTGTTTGAAAAAAACTATTTCTATTTTCTTTCATATTTTCAAAGAATTCTTGATCATTTAGTTTGGCTCTCTCTCCTAAGCCCGTCACCATTTCAAACTCTTTCTACCAATGATATATTCATATCTTAAATAAAATTTAGCCCATATTACGTTTTATAGGAAGATTACCCTAGCCTGTCCATCTTATAATCATTTACTTCCTGTTATCCACGTTGATTTTTAGAGATAAAGGGTTGTTTGTGTCATTAACGGCACTCATCAGTGCTTGGAATCTGCTAGAATGGCTGTATCATCAGCGTCTCTGATATTATTGATAGGGATACCGATTACCTTTATACCTAACGTGTCTGCGGAAACTGCATCATGAAACGCTCTTCCCAAATACAGGTTGAATAACATGCGGGAGAGTATTTAGCCCGGTCTTATTGCCTTTTAAATTTGTGGCTCTTCCATGATAGAGCCATTTGAGAGCTGTTTGACTCCAATATGAGTTGCTGATAATTATGATATTCTTATTATCTAGCCTTAAATCTTGTAGATATTGTAGCATGAGACGATGTCGAACATTTTCTAGAGCTTTTTCATAAGCCATAAACGTCAAAAACAACCAACGTACCAAATCCACTTTTGGATCCAGACTGACTGGCTCCACTAACCTGTTCGCATTATCCATAAGGTTTGTATGTAGAATGTGCAAGAAGGGTTTTAAGAAGTGGCTCCTGAGGCTTATCAGATGGTACTCTTTGCAAGACCTTGCACTCTGCTTTTTGTCTTAATGGTAAACTTGGAATGAAGCCACTCTTTGGGGAGTTTGCCGGTGTTATATACTCTATTGAACAAGGTCCAACGAATAGCTTCCAGACTTTTATCATTTAGTATAATAACTTAAATGTTCCTGAGTACAACTCGTCCGATTACGGAGCTTTATCAGTGACATCAAATTAATTGCATTTACCGCTTCCGAATTAAAAATGCTTGGAATTATTTAGGATCAAATATCTTCAAACAATGTTTTATTTGAGATCTAACATCATCAAAATGTCTATCTCTGTAAGCCTTCCATATAGTTCTGTTAGGATATACTCCAGCGATTTCTTGAATTTTTTTATGGGGGTGAAAACTATCTCCGAGACCGGAAAGGTGCTCGGCTTCAACATATAGTGTTTCCATCCATTTTCTTTGCTAGCGGATTTTTCTTTGATAACTCTGATACCCATCGTGGTCTATTCGGACATTGCATTTTCTACGTTTTTCCATTGGCGCTTGCTATCCTACATTCTAGCCGTTTTTTGGGTTTAGAGGATGCGTGCTTTTGAATATTTTCCTTAAACTGGACAGGGACTCTTCAATATCATAATTGAGCCGTTTGTTATTTCGTTGATAATATGTTGTTGACACAATAATGTACTAACCCAAGCTTACCAAAACTTACCCAAATTATTCACAATTTAGTAAGTTTAAATACTTGACTATTATATGCTCCAGCCGGCTGAACATAGTATTTTCCAGGCTTATTTCAAACAATATAGAACATATTTACTTACAAAGAAAAGGCTAGACGAATATATGTTTCAATCAAGGTAATAAATAGTTTATACGATCTTACAGTTTAATCAGAACTTGTGAATGTATGGTACGTAAAATAACTGCTCTAACTGCATAAATATAACGCATAATAATTATGGAAAATATAATTAAATCAAAAATTATTCTATCTATAGTTTTGCTCCAACATATTTCCGATGCCATTTCAAAGACTCAAATTTTTAAATATTTATTATTATGTTTAAAGCTTAAAATATTCATCATGAATGTGCAATCAGTTGTGAGAAAGTTGCTTCAAAAAATATGTATTATATTCAGTAAATAAGTATAAATATATAATAGCATCCCCTCCTATTTTTAAAAAGGAACAATTCTTTAAATTATGTTAAAAAGTCAAGGCGTGAGTATTAGATCTGCTTAGGTATTAAATTGTACGATACAGTTCGCCTCATCAGATTTACTTTATTGTCCATTTTTCACGTGAAAGGAAAATATAAACCCCGAAAGCCCAAAGGTATAAGTCTACATTAATTTTGTTATACGGTTGAAGGCTGTCATTGAATATTAAATTTCTCGTATTGCTTGCAGTCGCTTTTTTGCGAAATTGGTTCCCGTCAAACCGTCAAAAGAAAAATATCCTGCAGCCGGGCATAAGTTACATGAGGCTAAGAAGATATTGAATAAAAGATTTCCGGCTTTCGGTGGAAAATATGTCAGGGAATTACTTGGAAAAGAGTCAAGAATGGCGAAGGGCTAAATGTTTGCGCGAATTGAATACGTATTACTTAGATTTCAAAGTAAGTCACTTATAAGAATAATATAATCATATATTCCCATTGTACATATCATAGTCTTATTCTCTCATTAGTTACGGTCAAAATCTAACAATAATTATTCCTTCTCTTCTCGTTGTAGTATTTTGACAATTTTTTCTTTGGAAAATCCTTTATTTCAATGCTGTGTGTAAAGGAAGGACGGATCCACACACGTGCATGCCTTAAACAAAAGTAAATATTTAGTATTTCTTGAACACCAACTTTGTTTCTAGGACAAACTTGTTAGCATAATGTTAACTGTCTTGAAACCTTACTAAAATAGCCTCGTGTTGCTGTGCCTTTCTAAAATATGTACCTGTTATAAGTAAGTATGGTGGACTCTAAGTCCAGTCGATTGCATACCTTTCTTTGAACAATTGTACCTAATTCGCTAGACGGTATGTGTTTACACTTTTTAGTTTATGTGGGGTTTAGGCACGTTTTCTTCTATTAGTTGCTTTCTCTATTTGATTAAGCCAATCTTTTACTCTCCTAGAAATAGAACGGGGATGATTGATTAAAGCTTTTAAAATCGTAAAAAAGGGTAGGGATAAATAAGCTCCCTACAAGTTACTTTGGAACAGTTAACCTTAACTTATTTTAGTTATTACTAGTTAGGAGGAGCTATTTGTGACTGGTTATGTTGTCGTATAATCACTTTAGATTTTGATGCTTCTTTTGGTTCAATATTACATCAAATTGGACACATTAATGCATAAAAGTTCGCGGATGAAGCACATTTTCGCAAAATAAAATCAATATAAACTGGTTACAGTGAAGCAACATTCTGCTTTCTTTACTGCCACCTCTTGTTAAGCTTAATTGTTTTGCATAAATTTTACTTTTTTTTTTAATTTGCGGATAAACCTATTTTTTCCAGTAAAACATTTTCTATAGTTGATATGTACTATATTGTTGTGGGACAATGTTTCTATATTTCCGTAGGATCTTATTAAAATTTTTAATATTGGTTTTTCTCGGTCCTGGTTCATGGGTTCAAATATCACAGCTACTAATTAAGTGACACTAAGGAACATGAAAAACTTAAAAAACTTGAAAATACTTGATATTTCTTGACTACTTTTTACTTTACTTTACTTGGCCATAACTGCAAAAAGAAAATTATTAGTAAATATAACTATAAGCCGAGTACATCGGCTATAACGTTCAAAGCAGCAAAACAGTAAAAAGCTGGTGCCTTTATCTTTGACAAGATGCCTTTGTCTTTGACAAGATGACAAGAACGCCATGTCGTTTGACTACTGGTTTGTATGTTTGTGTGATTGTAGGATGTAATTAGGTAAATAATTGTTTTCATAATTTATTGTTTTGCTTATGAGGTGCTGTATATTTATAAGTAAATAATTATTATGTTTTTTGAAGAATTCAACGATTTTCGCTAAATGAATTATTTAATTTTTAAGTGTCCCTTCTCAGCTTCAGTTTTTAGCAAAGACAGTTTGCATCCTATAGAGCCAGTACCGAAGAGATCCAAGAGTTACAACTTTAATACGATTCTGGTGGAGAAAAAGGCAAAAAATTTGTCCCATAAACATGAATCCTTCACAACAGTACAGAACATATCTACAACAGAGTATGGGCTTAACATTTATTCTATTTTTACAAAATTAAAAAATAAACATAAAAAGTTTAGATTTTGAAATTATTTAATATTTTTTCACAAATGTAAAAACAACAATGAAATTTGTAAAGATCTAAAACTGTACAATAACCACAAATTTTAGGAAAGCAAACACTGCTCTGTTACGCGAAATATTACAGTTTTATGGATTTTATAAATATAAAATAGAAAAAGAAATAAATGATTTAAAATTCAAATTTTTCTTTCTCAAGTTTAATGATAATTTAATTTTTAACTCTAAATTAAGAGTTGACCAAGTCACACACTTTTTACTGTTGTGAACGTTATAATTATAGTTACTAATTACTGTTCCTCGAAACCTCAAGAATTTTAAATTTGTATAGGTTTTAGCTTTGTCAGGGCTACTGAATGAGGTCTTGTTCAATTTACACCCCAGGATCGTGACCGAAGAAGTCCAAGATTAAATTTTTTAATAAAACCCTGGTGCAGAAGTAGGTGAAAATTTTGTCTCAAAAACATGTTCACCTGTTACATCTTCTCCCTCCGAGAGTGTAATTTCGTACTTTGAAAACACTGCGTATAGAAAGTTATAATATAACGAATATTTCAAATAAGTATTCTATTCAGAAGATGGGTCAAATTTATTGATTAAGAGCATAAAACAAATAGATCTTATGGGTTTATATCTTAACCGTACAAATTACATACCTGACTTACTCTGCAAGCAATTTGTCTAAAAAATATTAGAAGATACTTACTCACAGAGAATGATTTTAACCCATTCAATTTGGCACTTATATATCCTAATAAGTCTTGACAAGGAATCTCTAGCATGAAATCGCCCCACTGCTTTTCGTTTGAAAAGGGTAAAGGGCTAACCCTTTTTGTGTAATTAGGTAGTTTGTTACTTTGAAAAGGGTATTTTCGGTCGCTATATTCGTCTTCTCCTATAACTGTAATTACATAATGGGTTTCATGTAAATTTAGAATCTTGACGAATTAGATTATTGTTTCTTCTAGATAAATCCACCGAAATACAGCTTAATAAAACCACTAGGGGAGCCAGATTTACCTTTAGCTCAAGATTGTGACTAATTTGATACTCCTTGTGAACGTTTGTTACAAAAGCCAGTTTGTTAGGTTTGAGTTTCTGATTTTCTTGATGTTCACGTATCATAGGTAGTTTGCAAGGTATGAATACTATAAAAATCCTCTACATTTTAGATATTTTTATAAACTGTTTTCATCCAAATTTCTATTATATCATGAAGGTTTATTGAAAAGTATTTTTTTGTTCAAGATACAGCTGAAATAATGCAGAACTTTAAGAGTCCTAACAAATTATGTTAATAATGGATTTATTAATGTGATGTTCATTACAGAGGTTACCTTTATTTTTTAATACTTTTAGAATTGAAAATGTTTCTGTTATCCTAGTATAGGGCTTCAAATCATGAAAAAGGGCATGCTACATTTGCCACATGACGTCATACGAGTGAGAGATCGTGTTAGTTTGTTTAGTTAAACTTAAATTTGATTATAACGTTTCGGAATCGGTTCAAATGACTCACTGATACTAACCTAAAGATCATTGAACGACTAACCGAAACTTACCAAAAGCACCAAAACGGGCTAAAACGTATCAAACAGATTAAAAATATTAAAGAAAGTTAAAACTAATCAAAACGAACCGAACTTTGGCGACAAACCAAATTAACCAAAAACATTAAATTTGATTAAAACTATACGGGATCAAATGACTAAAATAAATTGGAACTAACTGAAAGAAACTGAAAGGTGATTGAATGACCAGCCAGAACTCACCAAAAGTAACAAAAAAAAAACACCAGAACGGACTAAAACACATCGGAACAGATTAAAAAAGTTAGTAAAACTAACCCATACTAACCGAATTTTGGCGACTAACCAAAACTAACCAAAAACATTAAAATTGCATGTAACATACCGGAAACGGTTCAAATTACTAAAATATCTTAAAACCGACTGAACTTCACCGATAGTTGATTGAACTACCAACCAAAAGTAACAAATGCACCAAAAAGGGCTCAAATGTATCGACATAGATTAAAAATATTAAAGTTAGTTGAAATACACCCAAATTAATCGATATTTGGCGACTAACTAAAATTAACCGATTTTTGGCGACTAACTAAAATTAACTAAAAACATTTCAATTGGTTATAACGTATCGTTCAATAATTGACTAAAATAAATTGGAGCTACCAGAAAGTAACCGAAAGTTGATTCATAAACATTCATTCATAAAACATAAAATTTGATTATAACGTATCGGAACCGGTTCAAATGACTAAAATAAATTGGAACTAACTGAAAGTAACAAAAGTTGAGTGCATGACTAATCAAAACTAACCAAAAAGTAACTAAAATCACCAAAATGTGCTAAAACGTATCAGAATGGATTAAAAACGTAAAAGTAAGTTTATACTAACCCAAATTAACAGAATTTTGGCGACTGACTAAAACTAACCAAAAATATAAAAATTGCTTATAAGGTACCAGAGCCGGTTCAAGCGACTATACAGGGTGCTACAAATTCGTTTCTTTGTATGGGTATTTCGAAAACCGTAAGAGATACGAGGTCGGTTTAATTGGGGCAAAGTTGCGCAATTGCGTGATTGACATGCCTTTGAAGTCGAAGTTGATTGAACGACTAACCGAAAATAAATGAAAATAACCAAAGGCACCAAAACGGTCTAAAACGAATCGGAACGGGTTAAAAATATTATAGTAACGTTATGGCTAAATTATATGTTCATAGATTTTCTTATCTACAAGTGGAGGGTAATTGTTTAGGTCTTCATATCTGCACCTCTTTTTATTTATTTCTTTTTAATTATGATAATCTTTGCTATTAATGTTATAATATATTATAAACACTCGTGATTGTATTTTTACTTTTTTAAACTCCGCTTTTAAAAACTATTTGAATTACAACACAAATCACATTGTTGCGTTTTTGTTCATCATTTTTAATGTCGCCCTGGTTGCACCTTTGCAAAGGACTGTGAATTTTTTAACATAGATAAATCATCCCAAAATAGACGTGTAGGGTACTGAGGATATTAAATTAGATAAGAATGTTTTACAACAGGTTTACTATAATTTAAACCACCAATCATTCACATAATTTCTTCCCGAAACTTACAAATTGAGAGAGGTATGGGCAGTATGTCCACAAGCCGCACTATTCTATTATATTTCCTTAATTTTTAATTCGCCATTATCCGAACTTGAATTTTTCTGGCGGAAAATGTGGACTGGTAAAATAATAGAAAATATGAGAGTCTGTAAAAAACTTGAAATCAATGATGACAAAATCAAAATTTTAGAACTTTTTAGAAGTGTTCTTTCTCTAGTAAAAGGTGAAAACCGCATTCTTCTGTGATATTTCGTTAATTTTTAATTCTTCATTATTCGAAAATCTGCGAACTTGAACATTTGGACATTTTTTAAAGTTAAAACTTCAACTTTAAACGCGGTGCACCGGGAGAGTAAGCCAATAAACCTGTTTTCAAAACTATTAAATATGTGATAAGGCGAGTCAAACATCATAAATTGTGTGACTCGAAAATGTGTGATGCAGCGGCGCGCGGCGCGGCGAGGCGATTGACAGAAGAGAGATCCGTCAACAATTCAAACCAAACATGGAATATTTCGTCTGTTCTACACATACACGTATAAAAGAATATACCGCTAGTGCCCCATTACCACAATGAGTGAGAAAGGCATATTAAGACCGCATAAGTTTAACCTTCCGTGTTAGCAAATCCCTTTTGCGCACACTCGATATTCTCCATTTTCATTGGTTTGCTGTCGAAAGTGCCGGTGTCAGTCGGGCAGCCTCGGAAACGCCCAAACGAGGAATAGTTGACAAGTCGACATTTTGATTTTAATATTTTATTTTATCAAATGTTCTGTTATTGTTTCTCATTCTTATCATTATCCGCTATTGCTTGTATGCATTCAATGAAATATACATTTTATTGTAAAATGGGCCGTAATAAACATTGTTTTTTTTTGTGGTGCAATCGAGAAAGGAGCAAGCAAGTAAGTAAACAATGACAGGTATGCAGATGTTGTTATTTTTAAAAGAAATCATCACAAATTGTATTTATAGTTTATAGTTACTTATGAAAAACATATTTTGCTATTTTAGGATTCCCAAAAATCCAGAATACGCCAAGTGTTGTACTTTTGTAATTTGGACGAGACTCAAGATGATACTTCTACTGTACAAATATGTTCTGAGCACTTTATTCCTACTTATGTCGATTCCAAGGCCAAAGAATTGGGATACAAATTAGTATTGAAGCCTGAAAGTGATCCATTAATCTTAAAGCCCAATCATTCATCTACCTCGAATGTGTTAGGGAAACGTAAAGTAGTAGAAATAGGAATTGAAACTGAAATGGTGCCTAGTACATGTAAGTATTCTGTTACAATATCAATATTTTTAAAATAATCTAGGTATTGCAATATAAATATTTCAATATACAGGACTGAACAAATTTAAATATTAATGAATTGGTGGGAAATTTATAATGCTATTTTTGTTATGTCCAAGAGACCAAATACATGTTGAAAAATTATGCCTTTATGTTATAGATCAGTCGTACGCTCAAAAGTTAGCGTGGCGCCTTATGGCAATGCTTTTCTTATGTGGAATAATGGTGCATTGTTGCAAACTCGGGACCTTTTACTAACCTATGAAACGTTGATGATTATTTATGAAAGTATTTTTATCGTTGAGCATTATTAATAATTAATTAATATTTTTGTAGTTATATTTTTATAGTAGGTGTAGTTATATTTGGTATGGTAAACAGTAAATTACCTAATTTCTAATTCTGAAAATATTACCACACATGAATTTTATTTAGGTACATACCCTTTATTATGTCTACTGATTATTATACCTGTAACTGTGATAAAATAAATATACTTACCCGCCTTAGTTCTCCATACCACATTAACTTTTGACTGCGTGGACTGATCTATAGAATATTTAGAGTGCAATTGTGGAGCATTCAATCAAAAGTTGATAAGTCCAATTTTGCCATATTTAAGTTAGGCACGGATTCTGAATCTTTATGCTGGTTTACATGGATACCCAGGTCTGTTTTCAAGCAAAATGTAATAAGTCCTAGGTAGAATAAATCCCAGTTTGTTCTTGATTTGAAACAAAAGTTTATAAGTCCGTATCATTACTTTTTATTCAGAAATTCAAGCAAAACTCAATAAGTCTAATTAAAAGAGTAAGCAAAAGTTGATAAGTATCCTTTATGCTTCTTTTTGCTCTCTTATAGCGGATTTCGCATAAGGTGTCATCTTTTGATGAAAATTGAATATAAGGGATCATGAACAGGTTGTTACACTCTGGAAAGCTTTAATTCGTGTATTGCTCAGATTTAATTTGAAGCCAGTGACTATTTTAATGCGTTTCGCACCATCTGCGGTTTCCTTATTCAGTTAATTCAGTCAGATATTGTTGTTTTGTGAAAAGTATAAAGTATTAGATGCTGGAGATTGACGAAGAGGGTGAAGTTTTGGTACGAGAAGGAAGCTCTGGGTCGAGGAAAATGAATAATCAAGCAACTAGGAAGCAAAGGCAGAAAATTGCCAGGTTAGAAACTACTTTCTTCAATTTTGGGCCGTGGCTAAAATAACACCGGTGTTACTTTTAGATTTAATAATTAAAAATTTAATAATACTGGTTTAAAAATAAATAATTAAAAAATAAATAATCGTTGAAAATAAAATAAATAAAATCAATTAAAAAGTCAGTCGTACGGGACACCAAGCCCACAACCTCCGAAACGGAACTCTTATGCTGTCTGTGTTCCTTCGTTCGATAAAGAATGATAATGTACCACATCGATTCTTTCAATCAATCAGGTGCGGCTATTACAACATAGACACAGGGTGGCACATTGTCGTAGGTCTGTAAGCATGTTAAAAACTCTGACGGGGTGCGTTTTTTTTTAAATTATATTTTCTTTTAACATTGAAAATCTTTCTGTTATCCTAGTATAGGGCCTCAAATCGCATGTTACATTTGCCACATGACGTCATACGCGTGAGAGAACGTGTTAGTTTGTTTATTTAAACTTAAATTTCATTATAACGTATCGAAATCGGTTCAAATGACTAAAATAAATTGGAACTAACTGTAACTAACGGAAAGTTGATTGAACGACTAACCAAAAGTAACCAAAAGCACCAAAACGGGCTGAAACGTATTGAAATAGGTTACAAAAATTAAAGTAATTTAAAACTAACCAATAAGAACCGAATTTTCGCTACTTACCAAAACCAACCAAAAACATTAAATTTGATTATAACGTATCGGGACCGGTTCAAATAACTAAAATAAATTGAAACTAACTGAAAGTAACCGAAAGTTGATAGAATTACTAACCAAATCTAACCAAAAGCAACTAAAAGCATCAACACGGGTTAAAACGCACCGGAACAGATTAAAAATATTAAAGTAAGTTAAAACTAACCCAAATTACCCGAATTTTGGCAACTAACCAAAAACATTTAAATTGGTTATAACGAATCGGAATTGTTTCAAATGACTAAAATAATTTAAAACGAACTGAAATTAACCGAAATTTGATTGAACGACTAACCAAAAGTAACCAAAAGCCTCAAAATTGGCTAAAACGTATCTGAACAGATTAAAAATATTAAAGTAAGTTTAAACTAACCCAAATTATTAACTAAACTAAACTATTTAAGTGTTTATGATTACAAAATAAAAAATCAAACAAAACTTAATATATCCATGTCCATTATCAAGCAAAACTTAATAAATTGTCCAGGGTATTCAAGCAAAACTGAATATCTCCAAAAATAAATATAAATGTTTCAGGTTAGTTTATCTTATTGTTTTGAACTCTAAGCATGATCATATTAAGAAGAACATAACAGTTTTGCCAACATTTTGTTTTGTGATATTATTCTATTTATAAGCTTATTATATAAAAAATGTAAATACTGAAAATTGTATAAAACGGACTTATCAACTTTTGCGTGAATGCCCCACAATTATATCTAGGTATATCTATTTTGTTTTTAGCCAAACACATGATGGATCCATGCTCATCTGGCACAGTCAGCTCTCTTATTGAAGTAGTACAAGCTCGAGGAAGAAACTCCCAAAAAAAAAAATTGGTGAACCAAGTTATGTTCGTGAAGTTAAGTCTCCACATTTATTGACACACTTTGTCCTAATATGTTGCTTACGTTTTAATGTAAGTTATTGGAAATAAAGAAGTCATTATACCCAGTGTTTATAGAAACAAATTGTTTTCGTAAGGCTAATAGAAGTAAATATTAAATTTGTTAGTTTGCTGTTTATAACAATACACGTTTACGTAAGCACACTACCGTGTCTTCTGAAACTAGTAGGTGCTCGATACATAAAGTAAAACCCGATTTTATTTCTGAAAATATTGAATACTTGTAAGGAAGCATTTAAAATGTAGTTTATTGCAGGAGATACCCATACATAGGTACGTCAGTCAACGACTAAAAACTTGAAGTTTAATATCATTAGCCGGCACAGTCAAATAGTTTTGAGACAATTGTAATTCTAGCATTTATCTACATAGGAAAGATAGAGATACCTACTAAATAATAATTTAGATCTAACATAGATTTACGACGCTACATTTAAAAATTGAGTAAACATAGTCAAAGACTTCCTAAAATAATCACTACTATTAATTGTTCTTTCTGGCAAAAGTTGTTATTTTACATTTTTTCTTTTATTCAAACCATCTTATTACTCATATAGGTTATTACGTTGCTTTTGTATTTTTGTTTTTCACCTGAAACAATTGCAAAAAAGAAACACTAGGGATTAGAAATTTATTTAAAAATACATCTTACAAACACTGCACGTAATTACATGTAAGAGTCCTCTACTATCTATACTAATTAAAAATATAGATATATTTAATACTACGTACTAAAACAATACACATTTTAAAAGTGGCAGGATCACGTCTGCCGGATTGACGTAAATTTAAACTCCCAATATGCCGCTCACAGCCTGAGCCTGGTATTGGTTAGAGCTGGCTTTAAAATAACCAATTGAAGGTCCCAATTTCGCCCATGCGCATTGATGAGATGCTAAGCATGGAGGACGGACTTATGTAGGATTTGTATCTCTATCCTTCATATGTTTGCTTCAAATCGCTGACACAGCACGCCATATATTCCTTTATACATATATGGTTCTACATCATCCCCGACGAACTTGCCTTAGTTGCCTTTTTCTAGCATCGATCGTCAAATGGCCTGGGGTATAATATACAGTATGATCTACCAAACCATGTCAGCAAATTTGCTGCATGATATGTCCTACCATTCTTGTCAGCAAATTTGCGTAAAATAAACATAGCATTTTACTATTTAACAGTGAACATGTGGTAAAATATGTAGATAATAAATTATGCGTGATATACCTAATACACTGTACAGGGTGTCCCAAATTCGAGCCTCATCATTGGGATCTCGGAAACTAGAAGAGATGCGAGGTCGGTTAAATGGAGGCAAAGTTGCGCAGTTTGATGCTGATCAAAATGCCACCTTGCAAGTTTAAAAATTTCGAATACCTCCGAAGATTTTTGGAAAACGCCGAATATTCTCGATTTCATTTTATTTTTTTAATGACTATATTTTAATAGATATAACAAAATAAATTTCACATTTTCATTGCTATTTTTTCTGTTCTTCAAGATGGTGTTATCAGATTTTCAAGCTGACGTTTCGTCTTTGAGCTGCCATCATCAACTTTGTTACTTTAAATACGGCCCTGGTTTTTTATTACGGATATTAAGAGCCTTTAAGGTCCCAAAACCAACGATGTAATGCACTTATTCGAAAAATTTAATATTAGTGACATTTTCCATAACAAATCATGTGTTAGAGAGAGACAGAAAATAGATTTTTAATAGGATTAAAAACAAAAACCTTTTTCACGCATTAACGCCTTGCATAAAGAAAGCTTAAAAACTAACATCAGAAGTGATTAATAAATAATATAATTATTAAAGTGTCAACCCTCAAGCCAGGCTATATTTTTAGCAATTTACCCAAGTAAATAGTTATGTGGGATTAGATTTGGAACAAATAATAAATTTCACATTTTCATTGGTGTATCGCACTTTTTCGAAAAAATCATTTTAATGATTTCCTGGTAAGATCTTACCAAAAATCTGTTTTCAGTCTCTCTCTAACACATGAGTTCTTATGGAAAATGTCAGTAATATGATTTTTTCGAATAAGTGCGATACATAATTGGATCTGGGAGTTTAACAGCATTTAAAATCCGTAATAAAAAATCCAGGTCCGTATTTAAAGAAACAAAGTTGATGATGGCAGCTCAAAGACGAAACGTCAGTTTGAAAATCTGATAAAACCATCTTGTAGAATAGAAAAAGTAGCAATGAGTGTGTGAAATTTATTTTGTTATATCTATTGAAATAGAGTCATAAAAAAAATAAATATTAAATCGCGAATATTCGGTTTTTTCCAAAAATCTTCGGAAGTGTGCGGAATTTTTAAACTTGTAAGGTGACATTTTGATCAGCATCAAATCACGCAACTTTGCCTCCATTTAACCGACCTCGTATCTCTTCTAATTCCCGAGATCCCAATGATGAGGCTCGAATTTGGGACACCCTGTACAAAGCTTTCTTTATGGCACACAAACTAAAGGGAGATACTGTGGCAATCGACAAGAGGTGTGTGTACGCAGATGTCAATTTGACACGGTTCTTAAGTAGCTGTAGGTTGTAATTAGGGGGAAATAAATGTTCTGGGAATGAGTTTCACAGAGATGCAATGCGCCAGACAATGGAATCCTTGTAAAGTAATGCACTAGGTGTTTCCAGTTTTACGACGAATGAGTGTGCTCTTGCCGTCTGTCGTGACTCTCTGACAAGCGTTGCTAGGGGCAGGATGAGGCCGGACAAACCCTGGAAACATGCCGTGAAAATATTTGTAAAGCAGAGATATCTCGGGAAGATGTTTGCGGTGTTCCAGACTATACAGATCCCGGGTCATCTCCGGGCCACCGGCGCCGGCGAGGTGCACAGCTCTCTGTCAAATGAAATCCAGCAGTCTTAAGGTGTGCTCAGGTGCGGCACCCCAGATGTGTGAGCAATATTCTAAGCACGTCTTAGTTGCGCTTTGTAGAGGAAGAGCAGCTGCTGCGGTGTGTAGACTATTTTGTTGCGAAATAGCGCACCAAGCTGCTGCGGGGCTGATTTTGCGATGTTAGCTACGTGGTCATGCCAAGACATATTGCTGTTGACCGAGGCAGCCAGTAGTCCGATTGACGAGGATGGAGGGATGGCCAGTCTTGCCAAAATTACGTCAGTGTCCGCCCGTATTATCTTTTTTGGGTTGCTTGGTTTTTTGCTACATTGAACTGGAACAAAATTCTTTCGCCCCAAGTTCGAACTTTTTCCAGATCTTAATTGCTTTAATCTGCTCCTGCCTGCGGTGATAAGTCGCAGTCGTGGGTATAGGTTTTCTGATATAAATTGGGAGACAAGGATACTGTCATCTGCAAAACTGTAAACAGAATTATTGGTTTCGGTCAACAGGTCATTAGTATAGATGAAGAACATAGTTAGATAAAGTATTGCTCCTTGAGAGACTCTTGCATTATTGGTGAATGTATCTGAGATGTGTATATTAACTGCAGCGTGCAGAGACCGGTTTTTATGAAAACTGGCAAGGCAGCTGAAGAGACGCTGGCAGTCCGAAGGACGGCAGTTTGTTGAGCAATCCGTCATGTCAAATTCTGTCAAATGCCTTCGATATATCCAACCCAGTCGCTCTAGGTTCTATGTAGTTCTCATTTGTCCTACTCCATACATAAGTGACATGGGCCAATATGTCTCCTGTCGATCTCTCTTTGAGAAAGTCGTATTGGTTATCGCTAATTATTCTGTTGATCTCTAAGTAATTGAGTAGTTGCTGATTTACTACACGTTCCATGTATTTGGAGATCATTGGAAGCAAGGTAATTGCGCAATAGTATGAGAACGTGGTTTTCTTGTCTTTTTTTTTGGAACAGGTTGCTCTCAAGCGGCTTTCCAAGAAGATGGGTAAATCCGTTTTCTGTAAGACAGAGAAAAAACCTGGAAAAATGGGCATTAGTTCATTGGCGCAGTTCTGTAACACAAATAGATCTTGACAAATAGTTCTAGCAGCGTTTATGCGACCAAAATTTTTTTTTCGACATGAAGAATACTTTCAGCATCTGCTAAAATATGATTAGCCGTTTGCTGTCTTACATAATATTTTAATGTATGATGAATTGTTTTTAATGATCCCACTAAATGTTTAACTGTAAATCTAATCCGTATAGTTAATAAAAAAAATATGTAATAAATTAAATTTTAATTTGACTACTTACATAATCAATTTTTAATGAATTTTTAACTCCAACGGCTTGCTTTAGTGTCACAAAAGGGTATATTATGTGCCAATGTTGTACAAAATAAATTGCACATTAAAAGAGGGTGGCGAAAAATCTTGACTTAGAAAGTATTAGAAAAACGAGAGAACGTGTATAGTGATTTGAGTGGTCTTTGCTTAAAACCAAATTAATTTCCTCGTCTTATTTATCCATACAAAAACCCCTTTGTGCTGTATTTGAATGAGATAACTGCAAAAAGTGGGGAGAAATGATTAAAAGAAATGTTCTTGTGAAACATAACTTTGTTCAAATATATAACTAGGATAAAAAAATTCAACCAATTGGCTTAAATTCCTTATTTTGGCCTAAGCATCGTTAGCGTATAGCCAATTCGTTAATGGCCACCCTGGAAATTTTGATCATATTCCATGTTTATATAATATGAAACAGTTTCAGTTAGAAATAAATAATTGGATATTTACATGTATTACACAAAATTTTATATAGTAACCTAATCTGTCCAAGAAGGTGTTTTGGATCGATCACTGGAAAGCCTTTGCCAGTCAGAACTTTTAAGCTTGTTTTTATTTTTAAGTTAAATTAATTTGTTAAACTTTAGCTAATTTTTTTTCAGGGAATTTCACGTCACTCTTTAAATTTATTCTCGCAAATAAAACATAAAAAGGTTAATGAAGAAGTGGATACCGTGACTCCTAATCCTCGAATTGAAACTAATTTAATTTTTGTGAAAACTCCTCTAATTGAATTCATAATTAAAAGCGAGCCTGGAGGCTCCGGGATTAAAATGTCACCGTTAAATTAGGTAAAACTGAGACTGGAGGATTTTTAAAGCCAATGGACTACGACCCTTTACAGTGGCGTAATAGTTAATTTTACTATATATACGACAAACTAATCATAATTTTAAGACCTACTAATTTTGTACAACGCTAAGTCTACGTTTATATAGGTATATGAATTTGACAATTTATCACATTTTCGCAAAAAAATATGTTAAAATACTTTTTCCTTATACTAAAAGCTATTAAATGCAAATTGAAACAATTTTTCTGAGTACGATTAAATCAAGCTAAATGTACACACGAGTAAAGTCAGCACCCCAATCTTTGGTAGCGAGTTTAATTATTAATTTGTCAGATTTTTCATTCATATTTCCATGTTCCATGGATGATTATTTTTGAAACGCACGATTGTACCATACACATTATTGAAAGAAACTGATGACAGGTTGCTAAGCTGAACCAGCTGTGATTAAAATTTTCGATACAGGCTTTATAGGGGCTATAAATAAAAGGCTTTCCATGATATTGTTGGTTAATGCTTGTCATTTTTATGGTCGAAAACTGTAAAATATACTCTGATCGTGGAAACAAAGGGATAATGCCTGTAGGGGAAAACGTTTCATATATTGTGTAAAACGTTAAGATATATTAATTAGAAGAAAATAAAGGAGAGCTATAATAGTATATTATGATATAAGTGTATAAGAGGGCCTTTAAAGCACGCGCGACATATTTCAAAACACGACGCGCAGCGGATTGTTTTGTAAGTCGCAAGGGCTTTAAAGGCCTCTTATACAAGTATATCATACGCTATAATCTCAAAAATATTTTAAATATTAAACTTAAGGGATATATTGACGAATATATTAATCTGTCACATTTGACATGATAAAATGTTTCTATAGCAACCTTTAAAAAAGTAGGCGCATCATAAACATCAATTTAAGCACGCTGCAGCGTGCGATACTCGTTGATTATGATGCATGAGTAATAAAAAATATTTTTTAAACACCTATAGTATATTTCCTAACTAGTGCGGAAAGTGCCACTTTTCCGCACGCGATTGCAGTTGGCCGAACGACGCGTAGCGGAGTTCGGCCAAGCAATCAAGTGAGGAAAAGACACTTTCCGCACGAGTTAGGAACGCTATTTTTTCTACTTGCGTGCGGAAAGGACATGTAAAAATAAAGAAACAACATATTGAAGTTTTATTAATTTTTATTAAAGCACAAAAAGAGAAACTACAATCTATTCTACTACTTATGATTAATATTAATAGTAAATTGGCAATTTGATGCATTCTGTAAGTTGATCGCTGATGCTATTAGTTTTTTGGGTTCACAATATCATAAACGCGTCTTGCTTTAAGTTGACGTTTTTAATTTATTCGAATTGTTGACCGTAAGTTGGCAGGGCGATAAAGGCAAAATTTGACATATACGCTAATTGTTATAACTGACGCTGACGTGGCCTGCTAATTGTTATGTTATTATTCATATAGTCAAAAGTGATCTTATCGTGCGGGTGTAAAGGTCACAATTTTCAGTAAAAACTTCATTCGTGGCAGATTTTGCATGTAAAATCTGTCAAAGGAATGACATTTAATGAAAATTGTGACCTTTGGACCCGCACGTTAAGACCGCTTTTGACTATAGCAGCTATTGATATTTATGATACTGGGTGTCCCAAATTTGTAGGTATATTTCTTTTGTATAATAATTCTTTAATAATTATAATTAGTTTTCCGCTTTGTTATAACGAACATGACGCGTTGCCCTAAATTTGGTATTATCAATATAGAAGTTACTGTGTGACAAATTTGTATACTTTTTTTGATATTTTTACTTTTCCGCACTAGTGCGGAAAAGTAGTACGGAAAAGTACTTTTCCGCACTAGTGCGGAAAAGTGGCACTTTCTAAACTAAATTGAGTGCGGAAAAGTGAACTTTTCCGCACGCAAGTAGAAAAAATAATTATCTTCATTTACCATGATTTAGATCTATTATAGATATGTTCGATACTGTTGTGAAGGTTTCAATTTTTTGTAGCAAAACTTTTTAATGATAGGACGGGACCCCTTCGGTCCCGTGCTCTTAGTATAAATTGTACAAATATTAATAAGGTATGATTTCAAAAACTTGAAGTTTGAGAAGCAAATCTCCTCGCGTTATCAAAAACCATAAATCTAGAAATTAAAGTAATTGGTATTACAATTATTATAAGAACGCTTAAGTTTCATTTTTAGATTCCTCACATTTAACAACGAAGGCAGATTTGTCCTCGAAAAGTCAACTTTTTAATTTCTTCAGCTTAGGTGAGGTCACTCAGTTAACAGTTTTACACATATAAATTGAAGACCGGTATATCAATTTGTTCTACCCGCCTTTGAGCTATAAAGGATCAACACAGCATCTCAAGGTCATACTGGACTCTATGCCTACTTGAAGAACCAAGTTAGCAGCTGCGTAAAGAAGGCAACTAATGCTCTAAGGGCTTCTAAAACCTTTTAAAAACACATATAACATACAGCCGAGTATTCTTCACTGGCTTTATACGGCTGTAGTTTTACCCAACTATCACCTACGGCCATCTTATGATGGACCAGTACGCAAAAAGCCATGCTTAGGACTTAGTTAGACCAGGAGACAAACTTCCGTGGGAATGACGGCAACCACTAGCCTTCCTAAAAGATTGAACGATTTGTCGTCCTTATACCTACTTCTGTATATTCGAGAAGTAGGTTTAAGAGTCTCGGTTTCCTAAGATGCAATAATAGACTTGGACCGAAAACTATGTTGTGGATCCATAGGACGATGACTGCTCCGATGCTCATGCATGGTGCTCTCGTTTGGTGGCCAGGATCCATGAAAACGGCGTCCAGACTAGTGCTGGAGAAATTAGAGCATGACTCTGCATCACCGGGGCCATGAGGACGGCGCCCACAAGGACCCTGGAAGCAGTGGTGGGGTTGCCTCCGTCGGAGGACTGGGAGAAGCATGCGGCGAGTAGAGCGGCCATGAGATTGGCTGATGAGAAGATGTGGAGGGACAATGGCTCCAGTCATGGCCATTGTGCTATATGGCGAGGCTTGTCTAGGGAATTAACCATCCTGGGTATGCCAGGTGACGCGATGATCCCTGAGGTAGTCTTCCACGAGGGGCTAAACTTCGTCTTCTTTAGGACGGAGAATTGGATGGAGGGAAGGACGAAATACTGAGATGGGCTAGTCTGGTTTACATAGGGGTCCAAAATGGGAACACAGTCCTGAACTGATGTGTACTGTGAGTCCCTCGGGCGAGATTAATCCGCCCCACTGCGCGAGCACACTACGGTTTTCTAAGCAGAAATTTTTGCGATCATGATGGGGATCTGGTAGTCGCTGAGGCTCATTGTCAGTGGCGAGAGGGTTTTTTTTCTGATCCGACAGCAAGGCTGCACTCATGGCGTCAAAGTCGTGCCGCACTCGCTCCTTACTGGTAAGGGAGTATAAAGTCTGGCTGACTGAACTTGCAAATCATAAAAAGGTTACGCTGATCTGGGTACCGGAACACTCGGGTGTATCGGGAAACGAGGCCGCTGATGCCTTAGCCAGAGAAGGCTCTGCCACGCAGATACTTAGAGCCTGATTCCTGTGTGGAGATCGCCTCGAGTGTTCGCGAAAGAAGTTTGGAGGCCTGGTCGATGAGTCCGGCCGAAGATGTATGGCGGACGGCTCCGGGGATGAGAGAGACGAGGCTTATGATACATTCGCCCACGAAGATTCTCACCAGGGGGATGTTGTGCCTAGCTAAGAAGAAGTGCAGGCCCCTGATCGGATTCTACGCAAGGCACTGTAGGCTTAGACGGCACCTGACTCTGCTGAGAATTGCAGAGGAGGTGGAGTGTAGATGGTGCATGGAGGACGATGAGACCCCATACCATCTATTTACGGAATGCCCCGTCTTCGCCTGGGCAAGACTCAGAATCTTGGGCGCGATGCCATTCGAACCAGATTCGTGTTAGAAGGAGATGCGGTTTTTCTAAAGGAAGACCGGCATCCTGGAGGTTTTCTAATGCGGACTGGGGGCACAACAGTACCAATTGTAGGCCTAAGTGCAAAGCCCGCTACGGGCCACCCTTTCTGTTACTGATACTGATAGACTAGGGCATGGAGGCTGTTGAATGTCCAGAGCCCTTACAGCACACCTTCAGATCAAGTAGCATCCTCAAATTTCACATACCCGATAAACATTGTGAGCGGATTGTAGCACATAGTTATACTAAAGCAAGTGTGTATGGAGAAACCATGGGGACGAAACTTACTTTGCCCTTGAAATTTATGCAATCGTGTTCCAGAACGAGATACTCGTATATGAGATCTTCAAATGCGGGTATGAGAACCTGTTACCAGCCTTCAGAGGAAAGGATGTCCACATTTTAACAGACAGCAGAGCTTCTCGTTATTCTGTTAATTAATGAGTTAATTCTGCCATGTAGGGTCAGGATTTCGAGACACGCCCATGATCCATGAAACGTGGAGTCTGATCATCAGGCACAACACGGTTCCACAATGCATCCAATTGGATATGACCCTATAATAGGTCTGTCCTATAGTATATTCGCCAGGGATGCAAATGAATGTGCGACAATGAAATTAGGCAGGCTGGGCAACTCTGGTGTGACCCAGCGCTTCATTCTGGTTTTGAAGAATAGGGACATGAGGCTTGTGACATGGATACTCACAGGGTATTGTATCTTGAACAGGCATTTACGCCTGCTGTGGATTGTGGATGATCCGAAATACAGGTAGTGCTTGGAGGACGAGTAGCGTCCGCTAATATTCTTGCCGACTATCTAGAATTGCTATGACAAAAGAAGTGCACTTCCGAAACTGCGTGCTAAATCCAGAGGGTAAGAAAAATCAAGTCAAGGAAGCTGTAGGACAGGCCGAACTACTGAGCTGAATTCGTACACGAATGGGCGCATAAGGGACCGAAACTGGTGGCTTATGTGTGAGGCATCTTCTGCCCACGTTTTTAATTCACTAAATCATTTATAAGCGAGTAAATGTGTAGAATTTTAAGTCGATAGATATTACAATTTTGGCCGCAATAAAAATACTATTGGTAAAAAAAACAAGCGTAGATAAATTGTATTGACTGTTTTAAATAACTGCCCTATCAAATTTTCCCAGTAAAATAAAATATTTTGCTTTAGAGAAATTTCTCTAACGACTCGAGAGGACGCAAATATCCTGAGTTGAATTCAGTATATCGTTGGTGGCTTACTATGGATTTTATTAAATTGTTGGTTCCTATTTAAAACATGTTGATAAACATTCTTTCCGGCGTCGCCTCGGCTGTCCAAAAGTCATCCAAGAGCTAGAGCTCGATTATAGTTTTCCCTTCTGTATGCTTGGGCTTCGTGTTAATTGTTTTCTAATATATTTGAATGCATAGGCGTCGAAGGCATTTAAAATGTCTTTGATAGCTGCCTACCGCCTAATGCACCATATTGCTAATACTAGTACCGCTACTGTTAAGCGCTGAAGGTTGCATTTAATGTAGTGTATTTCTCGCATGCTTTGGCTGCGTTGCTCTTCTATCTTCAGATGTAGTTAGGATGAGCTCGACCTATATTTTCTAAGTCGGTTAAACAAAAATGCGGCTATTCATGAGGCTGAATGAGGAGGCTTTAGAATAACTGGCTAGTACCTGAACTGTTGTTACCCTCTTTTGGCGTCAATATATTTTGCTTTATTTTTATAATAGAATCGTGAGATTCTATTCTGTATTATGCCCTATTGCTTAGAAGCATGCAATCATGACTAAAACGGGATTTCTTGTGATGAACAGTGACGTATTTGACATGTACAGGGTGTTCCAACGAGGACTGAACAGGGGCTTATTTTTGACCTTCCTTGTATTTTTAAAACAAACCAAAATAGCAATTTCATGTATTTTTTCTGCTAAAATCAAAAATTGGAGCCAAAAAACATTTGAACCAAAAACAAAAGACTTACGCCATGGATGAAGTGTTTTTTCACGGAAGACCTTGTATATTACTACATTTTTGGACTCTAGCGAAATCTAAACACATTTCGTGTATAGTATCCTATACCTATCTTTAACTGTTTACGAAATATTGCACGAGATCAAAGAAAACGGTTTGCACATTCCTATCTTAGGTTTTCATAAGCTAACGAATGACAGTAACTATGAATTTAACCGGACGGAGGTTTAAAAGTTCCGGTTAAATTTATCCGTGGGTTACATTCGAAGTTACTGTCATTCGATAGCTTATGAAAACCTAAGATAGAAATGTGCAAACCGTTTTCTTTGATATCGTGCGGTTTAGATTTTAAAGCATGTCAAAGTGTCAAAATGCACGACTTTCAACTGTCACTATTTCGTTAACAGCTAAAGATAGGTATAGGATATTATAAACGAAATGTGTTTAGATTTCTCTAGACAGTCAAAAAATTTAATAATATGTAGGGTGTTCCATTTTAAAAAATAGTTCATCCATGGCGTAAGTCCTTTGATCTTGGTCCAAATGTTTTTTTGGTTTTTGAATTTACAGGTAAGGTAAGAAATAACCCCCTGTTCAGTCCTCGTTGGAACACCCTGTACATATACAAATGATAAATACAATAATTGCATTCTTCCGGCCCTCATAAGGGCATGCGTTCATTCACCGGTAGATGCCATTGATTTCACAGCTTGGGTTCGTTTATATGCATTTTTTACCTATATCGGTGTGCATAATGATTGCTTTGTGAGATTAGTGTGCACGTCTTAAACGCTTCCTTATTTAGCTTAAAATATTGCTGGTTGTCGTAATCCACTGCCAGTATTCCACTGGGAACTTCTAGTGTCCAATACCGGTCCTTGATTTCTAATGGATGGCGTGTAGATTATTTTTAGCAGCACAATATCTATGAAAATATCTTCGATAATAAAATATCCGAAGATTTTGATGAACTGATTGCCTTGCACTATTTTATTGTGGCTACTGGTGACTGTGGAATTCGTAAGTTAGGCGGGAGGGAGTTTTCCATTTGTGGACATGTGATATCGATAGGAGCAAATCCTACACTGTCGTTTGGTTGAATATCAGAATAACTTTAAGTTGTACCGTGTTGCATACTCGCTAGCTTTTAGTTGCTAAGCAAATGTATCTTTTTTTATGGCAGTGGCACACACATTAGAGGGAGACCCTATGGCGCTCGACGAGCGGTGTGTGTGCGAAGATGTTGATTGACACGGCTCTTGAATATTTGTAAGTTGTAATTAGTGGGAAACAGACGTCCTGGGAGGGAGTTCCACAGTGATGCACTGCGCCAGACAACGGAGTTCTTGTAAAGCGATGTTCTAGGTGTTTCCAGTTGTACGACGAACTGGTGCGATCTTGCCGTCTGTCGTGACTGTCTGACAGGAGCTGCTAGGGGCGGGATGAGGCGGACCAAATCCTGGGAACATCTGCCGTGAAACTATCTGTAAAACAGAGATATCTCGGCTACATGTCTGCGGTGTTCCAGACTATCTAGATTCCGGGTCAACTCCGGGTCGCCGACGAGACGCACAGCTCTCTTCTGAAGGGAATCCAGCAGATTTAGGGTGTGCTTTGGTGGGGCACTCCAGATATGTGCGCAATATTCTAAGCACGGTCTTATTTGCGCTTTGTAGAGCAAGAGCAACTGCTGCGGTGTATAGAGTTTTTTGTTACGAAATAGCGCACCAAACTTCTGGGAGGCTGATTTTGCGATGTTAGCAACGTGGTCATGCCAGGACATATTGCTATTGACCGAGATACCCAGCAGTCCGATTGACGAGGATGAAGGAATGGTCGTCCCTGCCATAATGATGTCAGGGCCCGCTGTATTGACCCTCTTGGTAAGCGTGGCTGCTTGGGTCTTTGCTGCATTGAACTGGACCAAATTTCGGTCGCCCCAAGTTTGAACTTTCTCCAGGTCTTAATTAATTACTGTAATCTGCTCCTGTTTGCGGTGATGAGTCTCAGTCGCTGGTAAGGGTTTTTCTGATCTAAAGTGGGAGACAAGGGTACTGTCATCTGCAAAACTGTAAACAGGATTATTTGTTTCGGTCAGCAGGTCATTAATATAGATGAGGAACAGAGTTGGTGAAAGTATTGCACCCTGAGGCACGCCAGCGTTGATGGTGAATGTGTGCCGAGATGTGTCCATCGACTGCAAAGTGCAGAGATCGGCTCTTAAGGAAACTGGCAAGCCAGCTGCAGAGAGAGGCTGGCAATCCGAAGGACGGAAGTTTGTTGAGCAGTCCGTCATGCCAAACTCTGTCGAATGCCTTTGAAATGTCCAACGCAATCGCTCGAGACTCTCCGTAGTTCTCAATACCCCTACTCCATATATGAGTGACATATGCCAATATATCTCCTGTCGATCTCTCTTTGCGAAAGCCGTATTGATTATCGCTGATTATTTTGTTGTTCTCGAGGTACTTGAGTAGTTGCTGATTGACTACACGTTCCATGACTTTGGAGATTATTGGAAGCAAGGCAATTTGACGATAGTTTGAGGGAGTGGTTTTCTTGCCTTTTTTTGGAACAGGTTGCACTCGAGCGACTTTCCAAGAAGATGGGTAAATCCCTTTTCCGTAAGACAGAGAAAAAAGCCTGGAAAAAACGGGTAATAGTTCGTTGGCGCAATTCTTTAACACGATGGCAGGTATTCCGTCCGGTCCTGATGCCTTTTGCGTATCTAGATTTTTAAGGATTTTACGACTATCACGGTGATGAAATTTGACTTCTGCTATGGTAGTGTTGATGTTCGATATGGTGGGGAGAGTCATGCCTTGGGGTACGTCTAAGGTAGAGTGCGAAGAAAGCATTTTGGCGAGCATGTTTGTATTTTCCTTGGCTGTAGTCGCCGTGATGCCACGTTCGTCTGTCAAAGGTGGGAGAGACGTTTCTGTAAAGTTGTTACTTACTGCCTTTGCTACCGACCAGAAATTCCTGGAGCCACTGGGGCATTGCAAAAGTTTATTCCTAATCCTTTGATTGTGTTTGTCCTTAGTTTCGTCGATAACACGCTTGCATTCGTTTCTCGCTTCGACAAAATAATTGCGATTTTCAGCGGCCTGATTTTGCTGCCAGTACTTGTAGGCTTGCTGTTTCCTACCCACAGCTCTTTCGCATCTTCTGTCGAACCAGGGCTTTCCTTTTGATGGTAACTTGATGTAATTTGGGATATATGCTTCCATTTCTGAGGAGATTACTTGCGTGATTTTTTCGCAGCAGACTGACGGGTCGTCAGCGCCAAAGCAGACCTCGAGCCAAGGAAAATCTAGGTAGACCTCCCTTAGACCGTCCCAGTTTGCAGAATTGTAATGCCAGATTTTGCGAGGCAATGGTGGATCCTTCTGTATGAGTGGCAATTCACAAACCGTTGTTTATAAGTTTGTGGTCGGAAGTACCTAATGGCGGACCAACTGTAACTGTGTACTGATCAGGATTAGTGGTTAGAAAAAGATCCAGCAGGGCGGCGAATTCGCCCCTCTCTGAACTTCGAGTTGGTTCGTCTACAATTTGAGTCAGCCCGCAGCTGATGGCGAATGCTTCAGCCTCTCTACCTTCGTTGTCGGTCTTGTTGTGATGTTTGAGCCAGTTGGTGTTGTGGGCATTGAAGTCTCCCAGAACGATTATTTCTGAACTGGGGTGATCAACCTGTATTGAGTCAAAAGTGGTAGCTAGTGTTGAAAAAAAGCTTTGGTAGGCTCTACCGCTCTGAGGGCGATAGAGACAACATATAAACTTGGTTAATCCCTTAGCGGTGAACTTGAGCCAAATGAGGTCAAGGTTGTTCCGTTCGAGTGTTTCCTCGCCGTGACATGAAAGGTTGCTTCGGACAAAAAGACATATTCCGAACTTATGTCTAAATCGGGAATGTAAGTCGTAACCAGGATAAGGGTAGTTCACTGTTGTTGTTGTAGAACATAATTGTGTTTCTGTAAGGGCTAGTATGTGTGGTCTATTTGCTTGTAGATGTTGGTGTACCGAATTTATGTTTGTATTTAGGCCTCTTATGTTGCAGAAATCAATTCTAAATTGGTTCGGTATCTTTGCTGTCTGTGAAATGCGGAATGAAGGGCTCCCAGGGCCACCCAGCGCCCGGAGATCCGAATGGCTGGGGAGTTTTGCATCATGAATGAACTTGCATTAATTGCCTTACATTAGTTGATTCCATTCCTTAGCACATTCACTGCCCACGCCAAAAACGACTATTGCGTCAGGTGCCACTACAGTTCTTCAGATATTTTTTAAATTAAACACTAAAAACTTGTTACAAATTAATTCAAATATGGATTTTCAACTTTTTTTTTACAAAAAAACAAAAACGCGCTAGGTGCGTTGTGGGCACTGAGTAACATAAAAACCACGTTCAATGCCCATAAACGCGCCATACGCGTTTTTAATAAATGTTTTTATTACTATTATATTTTACATCATCAGTGAGGCCTTTCTTAGGGTCACATCTAGGTCTTTTGGGTAAGTGCCCAACATCTTTTGAACAACCAGGCTGTTGGTCCATTATAAGATAACGATTTTGCATACAATCAGTATTCGGTGCCCATCAACGCATCTAGCGCGTTCACTGAAAAAAAAACGAAAAAATAATGACCATATTTTCTTTACAATGCAACTTTTTCCTGTATTTTATACTCTAAAAAGGAATACCAGTAGATACGAAATGATCCTTACCGTTTATAACAGTGTAATCGACTTTTCGAATAAAAAAGGCCGCCAAAAGCACAATTAAAAAAATAAATCGCAACCAACCTACTTACATTACGTTTGGACCAGTACTAAACGCCCAGTCGTATTAGCAAGCGCGTGCAGTTATGCCCGGTCTTTCTGCGGAGCGCAGAAACTAATAGACACAAGAACGCGCCTAGCGCGGTGTGGGCACACCGTCGAATTTCCAGTCAACGCGCTAAGCGCGTTGTGGGCAGTCAATGTGTTAGTTTGGGTTAGCATATATTCTCCAGCAATAATCGTTTTGTCTCGGATGTCCGTCGCTTTGTCTTTGGTTTTCTGATATTTTGTTTCTGGTTCTCATGACGAATCGACGTATGGTAGTGTCAATTGCAGATATTAGTTGTTAGAGATCTCAACCATTTCTTTGACGACATCATGTCACAAATATTTTTTGCAGAAGCGTTTCTTCTTGAGCGCTTGCATCCTGTTGGCCACAGAATGAGCTTGGTTATAAATTTGACACTAAAGATAAGTTTGTTTGCTGAACGGGAATTCTAACTGCTCGGAGGTCATTGCTTTCCTTGTGTCGTTGGCTTTATTCTAATGAGTGAAATTGCCTTTTAATAAACACAAACAGGTTCAGAACTTCATGCGGAATGCTTAACTGCCATTCATAGAGTTAGCTAATTCCTATTTTCTGGATATGATCCGTTCATTTATTGAGCCCCAGGATGATGATTTAAAACCCAGATTTCTGTTGCTTGCAGGCTTTCCATCTCGATGTCGTGGATGCCTTTTAATTTTTTTGGCATATGCAGAGGCTTCCAAAGAGCTAGGCTTATTTTTAATAAGTGAGGGTATTTGTTTATTGCTTATTTTATATACTAGGGGTGGTTACGTGGAAGGCCGATAAGATTGAACGGCGCCACTCATATTATTGTACTATGTATTTTGTTAAGTAATATAAAGGTTTGTTTATTATTATTTATTTATTTTAGGTATATCCACTATCTAGTATTTTATCGACGAGTTTTGATACAATAGTCGATTATTTTGATGTCTTGATTTTGGTATGTCCCATACGGTCTCATGATTGGCCTTATTGATCAATAAATGTCTAATATTTTTCTATGGATCGCCTTGAAGCTGTGCATGGGAGATTAGTGTTTATTGCTGATTCGTTTGTCTTGATTTTTTCGTGAGGCTTTTCTAAAATTCGTGCAATTTTCCTTTGGTTTTCCAGTTAATTTTCAGGTGTTCCCCGTCTAGAATTGCTGCATGTTCCCTGATTTCGTGGTGCATTGGTTAAATAAGGTTCCATTTTTTTCCCGATTTTCTGTCTCCAAGATTTCATACAACATAGTAAATATTGGATCATGCTGTCTTTCTTGTTCATTATTAAAATGCTCTTCGTTTCTTAGCAAAAGTTTCTTAAATATCCATTTGCTTCTTCATATATCCTTTTGGCTTGCGCGACATAAATCATATTGAATTGATCCATGATCATCATCACAGCGTGATTGCGTTGCACGCTTTTATGTATTTGATCTAGAGTGGCAATTTACGTAGCGTTATGTTTGTGTACTTTTTTTCTATCCGTAAGGAGTTGGACAATTTCTTTTTAAAGTCAATTTTGTTTGGCTGTGAGTTTAGTGATTTTTTTCATTTTCGCAATATCACCGAAGTTGCTCGGTTTCATCTGAGGCTTGACACCGTTCCCTTATTGGTTGGATGTCTCCTAGGGTTACGCGCACGTTTCTTTCTAGGGGCGCGATTTACTTGCACTGACTGCTTAAATTCCTCTAGAGGGTCAGGTACAGCTTTAGAAAGGCTTGCGCTGCTCTCCCTTGTGACTGGATTTGCTCGGCTTCCTCTAAAACTAAGTACAATTCCAGAGACCGATCTAACTTGATATCCTCTAGGTAGCTACTACGGCTCTCACTAGAAATAAAAATATTGAATTCTCTTGATTTTCTATGGTGGCTTATGTGGCTTTCTCTAGGAACATTCGGTTCGAAGGAGCATGCCCAAGGGAGGGTAAATCCTTAATTATGTAAATATACTTCTGGCGCTGACAAACCATTTAAAATGATTGTACGAAAAGCACGTACGAAATAATATGATTTGCGAGCACCCACCTTTAAAAATAATTCGATTCAAATTAAAATTCTCTTAGTAGCAGAAACATTGGAATATATGTAGTAGATTACGCTATCATAATGCAAATTATTTCGGACATCTTCCTATGAGAAGCGCAGGTAAATTTATATGCATATTAAATATTTAGATTTGTGTATTGCAGTAACTGTGAAATCTTGCATCCGCTCAGCTGAATAATTTGGCTGTAATTATAAGAAAATGTTCATGTAGTTGAGAGAGACCATGTGGTTTTAGTAAAATTTATGCATAGTACATTTTATGGATAAGCATTTTCCAGTTCCCAAAGTAGGCAATTGTGTAGGTGAGCATATTCAAAATAAATAATTTAGTTATGCCTTGCAGCAGAATGGGCCAGAAGAAAAGTTAATTCTAAAGGTACTTAATGTAAAATGAACAAAGAAAGCTTGCACAGGTATGAAGAGAACAGCAAAATGATTATAAAGCCGATGAAGAGAAATTAATACTTAATTCACCTTTAGCTCGGTATAAACGCTAAATATAGGCGCAATGCATGCAAAATAAAGAAGGTTGATATGAGGGTTGCAACAACACATAATAAAAACAAGAAGGTATTTATTTTTAAAACCCCCTGTGTTCAGAATATTATCAAATTCGGAGTATAGAGTTAGAATTTAGTTTTATTCTGAGAGGTAATTCCGGATTTAAATTCCGAGGTTAAACGCATTATTCCCCTAATTGCTGCGACTGTTTTTAAGATGTCGAAACTGCGAGATCGGAATGTTCAGATATTTCACCAGAAGTGAATTGCATTGGACAAACATGGCATCAACTTAAATGAACAATGCGGCGTCTAGACAACTTTACTTCACATTGAATAAGTTTCGAATTGGTAAAAAGAGGCAATCGTAAATACTTTATAGATATTAAGACAGTGTTGTACAAAAGGTTGAAACAAATATAACATAGATTTTTTTTTGGAATACCGTTTTGTAATAGCGTTGAAAAGTTGCTTATAGTGGTACTTTATTTTGCACCAAAAAATAAAGGATATCAAACAAAATATTCCACTGCTCCACATAGCATGAAATTTGTCGAATTTATATCATAATTTATGTGGTATAACTCCTCGCATATCATGTTTTCAAAACTGTAACAGAGCTATTCATCATTGAATATAATATTTACTTTTTATACGATCGTTTAAAAAATTAACAATTTTTAAATGGTTTTTTATTCAAAAAGTGTCTCTTTCACTAGTAAAAAAGGCCTTTTTTGCACTATTGAAAATAGTATATTAAGATACTAGCAGAGTATAAACAAACTTGATACTAGTTTTAAAAGACCATATTTTTTCGCACGAGAAATTAGGAAACGACCCGCTTGCGGGGAGATTCCTGACGTGCGAGTACGCACGGCTGCTTTTCATATATAGGACTGTGCACCGACTGTGCGCCTACCGTGCACCTACCGTATCATTGTCACTGTAAATCAAAAAATTATATGTTCCATATAAAACGCACTGAAACCCTTATTTACATTTACACATAAAGGACTGTGCTACGACCGTGTTGCAGTCGTCTAGTCCTATTGTGAAAAATTAGACGGCCGCAGCATGGTAGGCGCACAGTCGGTGCACAGTCCTATATATGAAAATTAAAACGAGTATTTTAGGTATACTATTTTTTTATTTTGCAGGTTTTTTTAATGAAAAACATTAATTTATTCTAGTCCAGATCAGCAGTTGCGCGGCCATCTTGTCATTTTGGACGTCTTTATTAGCAGAAATCCCATTGAAATCGATGCTAAACTTTTGGCTAGTGTGCCTTGACATTGAACAATTTTGATGTAGATATGTTCTATATTGTTGTGGATGATTCATGTTTACCTTGCAATTGATTGCCTTTTGCTCTACAAATGATTACACTTGTTTTGAATTGCTATAGAGCCTCTTCGGCTCTGGCTCCAGGATGTAAACAGCACAAGTGTTAGTTTAGAAACCCTAATGAAATACTAGATATCTTCGACGTTTCGATAAGCAAGTCTGCTATCGTTACCAAGAATAAAAGAAACTAAAAATCAAAATGGTTAGCAAATACAATAAAACAGATAGCAGACTTGCTTATTGAAACGTCGAAGATATCTAATATTTCATTAGGGTCACTAAACTAGTACTTGTGCTGTTTACATCCTGGAGCCAGAGTCAATTCAAAACAAGTGTAATCATTTGTGGAGCAAAAGACAATCAATTGCAAGGTAAACATTGAACAATTTTGTTAATATCATAGCGACCAGTCAACAAAAGTAGTGTCGAAAAGAGGTTCTTTTCGACACTCCTTTGCGTATCGAAATCGAATCATCTTGAACGCAAAATAAAAAACATATATTTTTCTAATACCGTGCGTAAAATACTCACTTTACGCACTCTCTAAGATTCGTAATTTAATGTGCAGTACGTAAAATAAGTTTTTACGCACTAGTGCGTATAGTAAATCTGACATATTTTTTGACATTTGGGGTAGTGCGTAAAATAATACACTTTACGCACTAGTGCGTAAAATACTTTATTTTACGCACTAGTGGGTAAAAAAATCTTATAATATTTTGGTTTTTTCACATATTTTTCGGTAGTAGAAAAATATTTGTATGCTACTCATGTGTAAAGTATCAATTTTTTTAATTAATGGGATTGTCGCAATATTCCCATTCGTAAAAAAATGCTCACTTTACACACTTGTTGCATAAATAACTATTTTGCACTCTTTTTCCGTCTTTTTTTGCACTGGCGTAAAATCAATTGAAACAAATAGACAAACCTTTATAATTAAGAAGTTATTTATTAACAAATCAGCACAATTTAACATTAAAATTAACATTACAGTTTGAACAATTTCTTATATTAACTATAGATGGACGAGAAAACAGCACTAAATTTGGAATAGATTTATCTTCAATTTGCCGATTTCTAGTTCGTCCATCAAAAGAGGATGATGGGGCTTCACTTAAAGATACATCCATTACCCCCCCCCTACAAAGTTGTCTTGCATTGCAGAAATTGAAGGCCGGTCTTCTTGCTGTTCTGTTCTTAGTGATGATTCGATTTGTAACATTTTTGCAGTTATTACTTTACTGCAAAGGAATTCATCAACATATCCTTCTGCAACTGTGGATGACTTCCAACCTCAGTGTCTTTTTTGGCTTAAAATGTCTCCTCCTTCATCTGCCAATAGAATAGCAAAGGAACGCCTAAACTACTGACCAGTATAGAGTTGCGGCTCTAACAAATTCAAGACCTTTGCGATTTCCGAAGGGATTTTGTCGAAAGTATTTACTTCAACAGGTTGGACAGAACACTTATAGTTTTCGTAAAAAAAATAAGTCTCTTGTGCGGTGTTTGTGGGTTACGAAAGTTGACGTATTTTCGGCAACTCTTTAGTTCCTTGGCGATAACAAATCTTGGTTTATCGGTTTTTGCAAGTGGAATTTTTACCAGTAAAATATCATCTTTTTCTTCCATGTCATCAATGGTCATTTTATTTAATTCATCCCTTCTACAACCACCTGCCATTCCAAAAATTTCGACAACCTTCAACATGAAATATTTGCTGTCCGGGGCTTATTTCAAAAATTTGCGTGTGCCATTTTTTACCAATAGGTTCTGAATATTCACGTGGTACAGTTGTCAATGCACCTTCATGCTGGAAGAGATGCTGAAGTTCATTTACGTGCAATATTTTACCACAGTATTCTCGCAGCAACCTCAAAGCTTTGCCTTTCTGTCCCGTATTTGCTGCTGTTCCATCACACCCAATGTTTCTAAATAACTGACAATACTTAATTTTATATTTGAGTTGATCCAGATTTCACACAATATTCCTCTGTCATGGTTCAACGTGGTTCCTTTAGGTTTTAAAACTAAAGATCTGTCTTTTCGACCATCGGCATACAACCCATTGTCCATATAGAGCTGACACACTTTCTGTTTCTTTATTTCAATATTTTGGCAAAATTTTTGTCTTCGAAATTTCACTTTGTCTATCACATTAGTTGTATTTTTTTTGTGAAACCAAGCCAATATATTATTATATTAAGTACAGGACCTGTAAGTATTGCTGCAACCCTATTGAAAACTTCCGTTCTTTCTTCGTTGCTATCTTTTCTTTCTTTCCCTCGACAGAGGAAGTCTTTTTGTGAACATTTCCTTCTCGGAGGGTCCTGGATTCGCACAACGGATCAGACCGTGAGAGAATTAGTTTTGTTATATATAAATATTTAATTATCCGTTAATTTGAACCATGGTAGTTAACCTTTGAATTTGCATTCTTTAATTTATCTTTATTTCTTACTTTAACGAATAAAACTTTACATTAGGTGAGCTATATTTTCTTGAACAGGCCAGAGTTTCTGACCATTTGTTTGTCTTGTTCTAAGGATGCCTTAAAATTGGAGTGCTTTCGTTTAACTTAAAACAAGTTCAAAGTTTTTGTATAATTAAGTACTCATTAACTTACTCTTTTTTCATTGCTGTTTCAGTATATAGCAATCACTACTACTACTGATGTATGCATCCTAATAGACTCCTCGTTATCCTTTAATTTCTTTCCCATTTTCCTTACTTCTGCAAATAAAACGCCATCTTAAGTAAGCTATAAATGGGAGTATTTATATTTAACTGTAAACAAGTTTTTAGGTTTTATTATTAATTGACTATTTCAATAGCGCTTAGCCGCACTATTTTTAACGTATTTTTTTTGTAACTTGTATCTATATAGTTAGTATTGTGTCCTAGTGGACTCGTGTAAACAGATCATGGTCTGGGCTTTTTAGTAAGCCATATTTATTTGCTTTACTTAATTTTTTCTTGTGACAGGTAATTATTTGGTAGTGGCGTATGTCATATATTTATACTTTTTATAACGTTATTTTTTGATAATAAGCTTTCTTTTGCTATACGTCAGCAATAGACTGCAGAAGATTACCATAATCTTTTATTTTTTGACAAAAATTCAAAAGTTTTTTTTTATAACAGACCATTCTGCCGTCTTTATAGTAATAAACAGATTTTCTGTTTCATTTAATTATCTTTTAGCATTAGTGTTCCAAAAGGGAAATAGGTAGTAAGTATATTTGATTTGTAATCGTTTTGAACTATCGATTACTTTTTATTATTGTCTTACCTTCTAGTATATTATTATTGGTAAATTTTTGTCTTCAACTACTGGGTTTATTATTCATATTTTATTTTGTTACGAAGCCTAAGCTAAAACGAATTCCATATTTAAACTTGGGGATTTTATAGCTTGCACCATCTATAAGTTGGTGCTGCCTTAAGTGTATGACCCCCGTACTACTCTAAATTTTAGTTAGGGCCCACTTTGCATGCTTCGATGACAACTGGTTCTGGCCCTTTTTAATTTAACTTTTTCACCGTTAGTTGCTTCTGATCTGAAAGAAAGTAACTAAGTAAAAAGTAGAAGACAAGAAAGAGCGTAGCAGAACACCTATCCAGATCCAAACGTATGCCAATATTTTGTTCAACGCGCCTGTTGGTCGATTATTCAAGAAAACCCTTATTATTCATACATAGTTTCTGATTTCTAATTTGATTTCTATTAAATTGAAAATATATGGAGAGAAACAGAATTGTCGTATTTGAGATGTTCAATTTTGTTATAACACTTCCTTTTCTAAATGTTCTCAGTTAAGGGATTACATGATCTAATCAATGGCCCCATTTGCTTTAATGATGTGTTGTAGAAATTGTTTCATGGGAAGTGGTATTTTTTTAACTGAAAAACCAAAAATCAAATAAGTCGTTACTATCTCCCATTTCCAAGTTAAAACGTATATACGTATGTACATATTGAATTACTACGTACGTTACAACCCATAGAGAAAAACCCAGCATTTTGTCGCAGTTCGGCAAAATTCAATTTTATCTTATTGTTGCACTTAAACACTTATACCCCCTTTAGATACATAATGGGCTATTGTGGTACTTGACAATGGAAACCCCAAAGGGTGTCAATGTATACTTAACGTGTGATTGATCGATAGCTATATGAAGCTCGCGAAATGTATCTGAAAAATGGAAAGGTTTTGTTCCCATTTAATATACGTCTTCCAATTTCTTTAACCCAAAGCAATAAAATAAGGCCTCAAATAAGGGAGACTTTTTTCTATATTTACCAACATACAAGGTAAGCAAAAAATTATTTGTTTTGGTTGTTTCACCCCCAATACAGGAACGCATACAGAAAAAAGCATGGCTGGAAATAATGATTAAATATGTATTAAGACAAATGCGACTGCCGATTTGATATTTTAAAATTATCTCCTGAAAGCGAGGAAATTTTTCTACTAGTCAGATATGTTTTCCATACCATATAACAAGCTGCAAAAAAATTGAAAGATAAACATCTCGAATGTGAATTATTTCTTATCAAACAAGAGTAGGATGTGACAACGTAATAAATCAGTTTCTAAGAATGATGCCTACATTTTGTCAAAGGGCTGATGACGCAGAAAGTAATGTTCTTAATCATGGAAACACTGAATATTTTATTGCACATCTATGAAAATGTCAGAAAAATTTGAGGGATATGTCAAGGGACTTATAATAGTATATTTCATTACCAGTTCGGAAATTAGGCTTTTCCAGTGCGGTCACGACAGTTTCTGGTGTGACGCGTAGCCGTACACCGGAAGTCGTGCAAGCGCGGGAAAAGCTGTTTCTGGACGTGTAATGAACGATATTTTTCATAATACCTGTATGAAATCAAAACACAAACAAAAAATTATTATTATTGTATGTATCCAAAATCATGTCATAATACATTTTGAATTAAAATATAAGCAAACGTCAAACTTGAAAGACATGTTAAACACAGGTATCTAGTATTTATCAATCGTTGCTATGGAAATGTGTTTGTACTATGCAGCTAGTTTTGATGTATTTGTGACAAGTAAGGGCAGAACAAATAAAATAATTTTACTCAAAAATTAGTGACGCTAAAATGTATTAAATTAACTTTATATACTGCATCGCTGTCTAATTTTAACCCAATTTATTATACTTTATGCTTATTCAGGACTTGGAATTTGGGAACGGGAAAACATTTCCCGTGCGCCCGCACCGGAAAATTTTTCCCGTGTGGGCGCACCGGAAAGTCTTACTTTCTTTGCTCTACAGAGACGTCGAAAATGATAGTTATCACAGAGGCATTATGATAAATATTTTCACACTGCATATTAAAAATGTATGACATTATTTCCGATAAATCTGTATTTATAACAAATGGTACAGTAAGCACGCAACATTCGCGCTGTTGTTTTACTGAAACCTATTATTTCAACATCAACGAATGCAGAATATTAGATTTTGATTAATTGCTACCAGTATGATAATTATATAGATGACGATAGTTCCTCTAATCTATTTGTTCGACAAGTTAAGTAATATTTTCGATAATTTTTATCAGAAGTGGGAAGATAGAGGTAGTAGTTGAGGAGAGGCCAATGGACCTTGCTGAGGTGCCTGGAGGGCCCATGCAGCATACCCCAAATCTCCTTCCAACCACCTTCCTCACATCCAGTCCACTCTTATTCCTTTGACCTTCTGATGAAGGTCAGCATCTCCCTCCATGGCAGGTATACCCTATCCTGGACCTACCATATAGCCCACCCGAAGACGGCGTGTCTCTTGCAAAGACTACCTATATGCCCTGGTCATGATATGTACGCACCCCCGGCATCATATTCGAATGTAAAAGGCAAGTTATCCATTCGGCTATGCCGAACGTTTCTTCCTATGTGAGTCGGATGTCGTGACTGTTAGTCCCATTTTACACGAGTCCGACATCGAATATCCGGTTTATTCAGTACGTTTCCGACGTCTGACTGTCCGACAAACGTGTGAAAGCTTTCATTAAATGTTACGTACCTCGCGATCGGATATACGTAAACTGGATGATCTTATCCGGTATATGTGAAAAGGCACTTACATAGAATCAACAAATAAGTCTTCAATTATTTAAATACTTCATGCATGGCCCTACGCTCGCTTCGCTCGCTACGGGAGCTCAACAAACAGAAACTAACCAAGTGCTAACCAAAACTAACCCAAAACAAAAAAAAAATAAAATAAAAAATTCGCCTATAATCTTCCTTTCTTCTACAGAATATCCACAATATTTAGTTTCATATATTATGTCATCTGCTCTATATACTGGCAATCTATCGATGTTTGCATTCCTACATGTTAACTCCGCGTAAAACATATAATGACAAGTATAGCACGCACTGATCAAACAAATATTTACTTTCAACATTTAAAGAATGGTTAAATTACTACAAGTGCTACCCAAAATAGGTTCTAGACTGAATTTAATTACCTAAGTTTGTGATTTAATTAGTTTTTGTTCCCGCTTTGTTACTAATCTCATCTTTACCTTGATTATTATATTTAGCTCATCTTTGTTACGTTGCGAATAAAATATCATCAGCATATTTAAAGTTATCTAAACATGTTAGTTTCAAATTTTCATCAAGTTTTTCATTGCAATATCTTTCCAATGTTCGATTAAGTATGTTTTGCGACATGTTACGTACCTCGCGATCGGATATCCGTAAACCGGATGATCTTATCCGCCATATGTGAAAAGGCACTTACATAGAATCAACAAATAGGTCTTCACTTATTAGACACTTTATGCATGGCGCTGAATGCTGCCTTGATCTATTAAAACTGTATTTCCTCGCTAGTTTATCGTCAAAGAGTGGTTATTGGAATTAGTTGTTTACTACCCTTTTCAGTTTTTACTTCTTTTAACTCCTATATATTTACTCATAATTCAGTTAGTATTTTAACATGAAAATCATGTTTCAGCTATTAGAGATTTTCTTCCCATTTAATATTTGATTTATTACACTACCTGTTGAAAATATTCCTTAATATCTCAATATTTTGGTTATAATGAGAGTTCAGCTTTTGTGGGTGATTTTTAATTTAAATTTTCCTTTATATTTTAAATATTTTCAGCTCTATATATTTGAACTTATAAGTTTGTAGTCCAGTTTTCATTTGTATGAGGATTTCTTCTAATTTTGTTTATTACATGTTGTATAGAGTACTGTGGTACTCTCACTAAGATACCAGATGTATCAATGATTTTATATGCCATTATTTATTTTCATGTGTTATATACTGATTTTATTTACTTTATTTGGATGTTTCTTCCTCTTTTATCTTACAGTGGTTTTGGTATTTACATCTGTATTCTTTTGTAGTTTTCAAATAAAAATTGTTAACTATATAAATTGCACTAATAAATATTTATGTAATTTAATTACTGATTTTTCAACTGCATCCCTTTAGAAAATACAAATAATTAAAGAGTTGCTTACTTTTCTTTAAATAGTCATTATCATTAATGATTTTTATTATAACGAACATTTTGTTTCAGGTAGTCCCAATCGCAATCACCATCACAGCCAAACATCGCACATCTTTGCGGATCCGTCACAAAACCCTGTTCTCTCCAATCCAGAGTACTTAAACTACATTAGAAAACAAGTGATGCAGGCCGAGATCTTTCACGGTACCCCTCTAAACAATGAATATGAACTTATTCCATTCAACCACTTCACCTACAGCAGAGTTTATCCATCGGACTTAGGTCTGGGAAAACGCGTTGTCGAAAAACCTATTGGATACAAACGAAAAGACATTTTAGAGGCTTTGATAAAAGGCTTGGATGCTTTGAATAAAAACGTAACAGATAATATAAAAAAATATACTCTGGATGATTTTCTTGAGGGGTTGTATAGAATTGAGCCTACAACTGGAACTCAATTTGAGTTGTATTTTAAGAGTAGAGGAGGAAATAAGACTATTAGTTCTGAACATGGATCCTTAAATGGATTTAGAAAGATCGTTGTTATGAGACCTTTTGCACCACTTCAGACTATTACCAGTGAAAGTCTTCCAGGTAAGGAAGCTTTCTCCTTTTACTCTTAGTATTAAGTAATTTATATCGAAATCTTTGCGTGAATTAATTTCCCAAAAATAGTTAAACTCTTGCAATTTATCGTTTTCTCGTGACAAGAACAGATTTTTTGATGCGATTAATAATGTTTTTTTTTCAGTAAAAATGTCTTGCGTCACTGCTAATTTTGTACAATTTGTTGGTTTTGTGGAAGGAAACCTATTACCAAGTTCTTTATATGTGTTTGTTAACATCCTACATATAATCGTTGGAATTATTTACCTAGTTGCACGTAATTATATAGGTGACTACAAATTTACAAGTCATGTAATTTTTTTTTCACAATTTGCACAATCATTACGTAACGAACGAAGGCGCTTGAAACCCATACACGTCTCGCTTTTAAACATTATACACATTATATTAATAATCCTTGCTTTAAGATGTTAAAGATTAAGGAACCACTACTTTGAACACTGATTAGTCACTTTAATCTCTCGTAATATTAATCACAGTCTTGATTGTGTCAACGTCAGAATGATATTATAATAGGTGTATAATATTTAAACTGATTAATTTAGCAGTGACTAGTCGGAGTTCAAAGTGGTGGCCGTCAGATTTTTAACATAATATTCCGAAACCTTGCATTAAGGTATTTAGAATATAGCACTCATCAATGACCTAGATATAAAAAAGAAAAGCTTACAATATCGTACAGTGCTTCATATATGTTAAGTACTTATAGTTATTATTTAAATTCAATTCCATATATCGTTCATTCGGAAGAAGAGTGACACAAAGCAAAATCTGCATTTTAACAGAAGAGAAATTTGAATTATTTTCTTATTTCAAAGTTGTTAAAGCTGTAGTTTTTTGTCGAACCATAAGAGAACTTTCGGATTTGAAATAATTTTCCAGAAACTAAATCTCAACATTGTGTATTAGAGATTCAACCTTTGACGATGCAAAAACAGCCTCAGTTATTATAGGAATATATGGACATGATGGTGCTTTCAGGATCAAAATATTCCAGAGGTAAACCCTCGGATCATTCGGATATCCGTGCGCCGGGTGGCCCTGGGAGCCCTTCATGCAGCATTTCACAGAGAGCAAAGATACCGAACCAATTTAGAATAGATTTCTGCAGCATTAGAGGCCTAAATATAAACATAAATTCGGTACTACAACATCTACAAGCAAATAGACTACACATACTAGCTCTTACAGAAACACAAGTATGTTCTACAAAAACAACAATAAACTACTCCTATTCTGGTTACGACTTGCACACCCGATTTAGACATAAGTTAGGATTATGCGTTTTTGTCCGAAGCGACCTTTACCGCGAAGAAACACTCCAACCCATTAACCTTGACGTCATGTCAAGGGATTAACCAAGTTTATATGTTGCCTCATTCTTCCTTCGAGTGATAGAGTCTACCAAAACTTTTTTACAACACTAGCTACCACTTTTGACTCAATACAGGTCGATCACCGCAATTCAGAAGAATCGTTCTGGGTGATTTCAATGTCCACAACACCAACTGGCTCAAACATCACAATAAGACCGACAACAAAGGTAAGAAGCTGAAGCATTTGCCATCAGCTGCGGGCATACTCAAGTTGTAGACGAACCAACTCGAATCTCAGAGAGCGGCGAATTCGCCGCCCCGCCCTCTTGGATATTGCCTTAACCACCAATCCTGAGTAGTGAACAATTACAGTTGGTCCGCCATTAGGTACTTCCGACCACAAACTTATTACAACAGTGTGTGAAATGCCACTTCTACAGGAGGATCCACCATTGCCTCGCAAAACCTGACATTATAATTCTGCAAACTGGAACGATATACGGGAGTTCTACCTAGATTTTCCTTGGCTCCACGTCTGCGAAGAGATTACGTGAGTAATCTCCTCAGAAATGGAAGCATACATCCCAAATTCCATTATGTTATCGTCGAAAGAAACACCCTGGTTCGACAGAAAATGCGAAAGAGTTGTAAATAGGAAAAAGCAAGAATACAAGTACTGGCAGCAAAATCAGACCGCTGAAAATCGAAATTATTTTGTCGAAACGAGAAACGAATTCAAACGTTTGATCGACGAAAATAAGGACAAAGACAATCAAAGGATCAGGAATAAACTTTCGCAATGCCCCAGTGGCTCCAGAAATTTATGGTAGGTAGTAAAGGCAGTAAGTAATAACTTTACAAAAACGGAGCATCACGGCGGCTACAGCCAAAGAAACAGCAAACATACTCGCCAAAATGTTTTCATTGCACTCTACCTTAGACGTCCCCAAATGCAAGGCTCTTCCCACCGTATCGAGCATTAACACTACCATGGCGGAAGTGTTTCATCATCTTGATATTCGTCAAATCCTTAAAAAAACTAGATACGCAAAAGGTATCAATACCTTTCATCGTGTTAAAGAACTGCACCAAAGAACTAACACCCGTATTTCCAGACTTTTTTCTCTGTCTTACCGAAAAGGGATTCTTCTTGGGAAGTCACTCTAGTGCAACCTGTTCCAAAAAAAGACAAGAAAACCACGCCCTCAAACTACCGCCGAATTGCCTTGCTTCCAATAATCTCCGAAGTCAAAGAACGGGTAGTCAATCAGCAACTACTCAATTACCTCGAGAACAACAGAATAACCAGCGATAATCAACACGGCTTTCGCAAAGAGAGATCGGTAGGAGATATATTGGCCTATGTTTCTCATATATGGAGCAGGGCAATTGAGAACTACGGGGTGTATCCAGCGATTGATTGCGTTGAATATTTCGAAGGCATTTTACAAAGTTTGGCGTGACGGATTGTCCAAAAAAACTGCCGTCTTTCGGACTGCCAGACTCTCTCTGCAGCTATCTTGCAGCTTGGCCGATATGTACCTGTTTTACAGATACTTTCACGGCAGATGTTCCCAGGATCTTGCCCGCCTCATGCTGCTCCTGGCAATGCCTGTCATTCAGGCACAACATACGGCAAGAGCGCACCAGTTCGTCGTATAAGTAGAAACACCTGGAACATCGCTTTACAAGAACTCCTTTGCCTGGCGCACTGCATCACTGTGAAACTCACCTCAGGAAATTTATGTTTCCCCCTATTTACAACCAACAACTATTCAAGAACCGTGTCAATCAACATCTCCGAACAAACACACCTCTCGTCGAGCGCCATAGGATCTCCCTTTAGTGTGTGTGCCACTGCCATAAAAAAACACAGATAATGAATAAATAAAAAATTTAAAATAAAATATCTGTGTAACTATGCCAGAGTTTTTGAACCATTAATGAACTGTCTAGTTGCATGAACTCGAGTATAATGAGATTAAAATCTTGGAATCAACTCAATGTGATGTCGAATACCTTTTTTCATATCCATAGGCGCCGTGTGATGTTTATTATAATTTCTCCTCCTGTCTTTACTAACTACATTACCAGAAAAATGTTCCTTTTTTCAAAACGGTTCTAACAGGTCTGTTGTTTATGTCCAAAGTTAATTTAAAAAATAGTTTACAAACTCTTATCTGCTGATCATTTAGGGAAAAATAGAAGGCATTGTTTGGTTGACGAGTATTACCTTCTTTGATATATCGATACTTTGGTGTGATCGTTTTTAATCGCTTTTAATAAAACGTTGATGTCCTTCAACATTTCCCAGGAATCAATAATCAGCAATTATATTTTGCCTCTCTCCTTCTGATATTTTTGAAGGATGCTTTAATTGGCACTTGTCAGTGCAAGGATTCATGATCCTCCTGTTCTCATAAAACTTCCCAGATATTGATGATCGCGTATGCGCCTGACCAGTATTTCTCAATTTCACTCCACCCTTCTTGTACCATACGCTTCTATTCTTTGGAATTAACGTCCTGTCGATTTTCTTCAGAGGAAAAACTTTCCGAATATTCTTAATTAGCATAATCTGGATCCTTTACCAGGGACTTGGCGAATGATACTCATCTTTGGGCTCTGATATAAATGTAAGCAAACTTAAAATAAATTGAAGTTATGATAAAAGTTATAACATTGTAAAATGTAATATATAAATATTTTTAAATATATTAAAGAAATAACCCAACTGTAGTAACTTCATCTATAGTATTTCCTTTAATTAAAAAATTTTCGATGCTGCGACTTCCTCCGTTATTCTGAATATCGACTTTTTCTGCAAGTAAATAGAACTGAGGAAATGAAAAAAAAAATGAAATAAACCAGTAACTCACTAGTACATTCCACAGATGCTGTTTCATTTTCAAGACTATGTTTTTTTTTTTAGATTTTGAATAGCAAGAATTTGTTCGGTGAAAAAGGCTTTCGTTGTAACAACCATAACTTTTCAATAATTTTGCTTATTCTTGAATCTGATTCTGTGCTGTACTACCTTTCTAATTTCAAAAGTAGATTACTGCATGCCCTCATGTTATCTAAGCGTAATTCTAATTATAATTTATTAGATCAGCATGTTCATGATTGGCAATATCATAATGTTAAATTAATAAGTGCTAGAATGAAACGTGTCATATCTCAAAGTCATGCCAAGGAAAATTGAAAGGAAATAATATTTTTATAAGAAAAGTGTGAAGAACTCAAAATATATTTGTGCCTTCAGGCATAGCTAAGAGTGTTTTACTAAAAAATTGGTAAACAGGGATAAACTATTTTATTATTTTTTTTTCGATCGCAGAAGAAATAGTGTGTGTATTTCGTAGGTAGGAAAAGCACATGCTCGGCCTTGGTGCTTTCAACATCAGCCAGAGATCCTAAGTACACGATATACGATTGTCGGCGTATTACGTTAAGTTCACTCAATTTTTTCGTTCTACTATAGATTATAAATTAGTTGGCATATTGTAAGCATGTTGGCATGTTATAGACCATACTTTCCTTGAGTAATACATAAAAATAATTCTTTCATATTTTGAATATTATGCAAACAAAATTATCTTTCGGGATTAAAATATTGCTCACCCCTAGACCCAATCAGTAGGACTAGAAACTGATCATTATGAAAGGTAAAAATAAAATCAAATTTATCGCTGCGGAACAAAAATGGAAATTATGACTTTTAGTTATATTCTTCTACCTCCTGACAGAAAGAGATACGGTTGTTCAATTTTTTTAAGGGCCGTGACTCCATAATCTTTTAAGTGTACATTTAGAATAAATAATATATTTGCAAGAACAACTTATTTGCTAAATTCATTAATTGAAGATAGACCGCTGCAGAATTTGTATGGTGTACCTATTACTATATGAACTAATTTATATAATTCGAAATAATTTATATGAAATTACAGGTACAATTTCTTTTCTATAGTATCGAACAATTTTAGAAAATGCCCATAAAGTTTTGCTTTCATACAAAATTTCTCGATTCCCAATGTTTAATGTCACCGAGAACACGTGCCGCTTCTCTTTGTACTTTAATTAAATTTTATGGTTTTATGGTCTCATAATAAAAAAAAAACAGACTAAATGGCTCGAGAATAACAATGACGTCCGGAATTACACAAAATGTAAAGTGCTGTGTGTAAAAAGTATGGCAGAATATTTTAAATTGGTTTTAATAACTTGAATGTAGAACAACGCAAATTTATAGTTCCATTTTACTTTCAATTAAGGTTTGTTTTTCTTTGGCTAATATCTCAAGAACAAGTGAAAATCCATAACATAAGTAGTGTTATAAAATTGATTAAACCATACAAAGAAATATATACGGACGCGGAAAACCTGTACTGCTCAGTTTACAGTCAAATTATAAGTTAAAGTTTTCAGTTCATATAAATAATACATACTTAAACCTAAAAGCGAATTTTTTGAATAACTTGGTGCACATTGAAGTAATTCGTTAAGCTGATTTTATTTTAAATTATACCTAAGAGAGGAGGAAATATTTAAATATCAATTATACTCTTTTCTATGTGACGGAAAATTTCAGTTAGAATAATATGTGAAAACTGCAACACATGTAGAAAAAACGATAAAACAACGATTCCGGGCGAAACAGTTCAACAATTGCTTCAACGGTCTTTCCAATCACATTCCAAAAATATTACAGAACAAGATGCATTCAACGAAGATTTATGTCAAGCCTTAGTAGCATCCAATATATCTGTCTCAAAACTATGTAACGATAATTTTAGGTCAATTCTTCAGAAGTATTATAAATTTAACATTGCAAGTAATAGGTAACAATGTTGATTCCTTATATTTAGGTGTAATTAAAAAAAAATAGACCTGAGATTGAAAATATTTATTTAAAGTTTGCCTTCCGGCTCGTACATAGCTCATATCATCATGATTGGAGCGCTCAAGGATAAATTACCTAATGCATATTTAAAAAGTTTAAAGCAAAAAGAAAAGGCCATTTCATTGACTAAATCAAGTTTTTTTCCAAGATGAATTTTCCTTCCCGATACGGTACCTTATGAAAAGCTTTTAATTTTATTATCAGATGCTGAAGAAATGAAAAACAAGTATCCGTATGCCAACCAGTTAGTATTAATCGTGAAAATTTTTTTTCTCAAAGCAGCACCAAAAATCCAGCTGTACGGAGAAAGGCTGTTCCATTTCCGCCACAGCCAGTTTTCACTAGATTTTGAACTGGACTAGAAACTGCATATTTTTGTGCAGGTCATTTTGCCGAATTAAAGAGTGGAGTTCCCGTTTGTTTGCGAAACTCGATTTAGAAAACGAGCTCCTTCAACAAGTTTCTTTTCTAAAAGCAAATTATAGTCTTATGCCTGAAACAATTACTAAATTAGAAAACATGCAAAAGGCATGGCGCTGACAAAGTCTATTGAATTAATAGGTAAATTAATAGCGTCATGCAAAAAAAATCAAAAGACAGAGTTGGAATAGAACTATGAGAAAAAATTTAAATAACGACTGAAAGAAACCTTAATTTCAAAACCCTGCTCAAAGAAATCAGTGTTTCGAATGGAAATTATTCAGAAATCTGAACAGGGGACCAGATATGTTAACAAATTTGTCCTGTTACATCCGTTGACGTTAAACGTAGCTTTTCGACACACAGATACATGTATTCAGATAGAAGCCATACATTTTTGGGAGAACATTTTGTAAAACATTTAATTATGCATAGTTTTCATAGTGCCTGTTTCCATTATAGGTATATTTTGTAGAGAACAGTTTGTGTCCGTCATGCCAAACTCTGTCGAATGCCTTCGAAATATCTAACGCAATCGCTCGAGATTCTCCGTAGTTCTCAATTTCCCTACTCCATATACGAGTGACATAGACCCAATATATCTCGTGTCGATCTCTCTTTGCAAAAACCGTATTGGTTACCGCTAATTATCCTGTTCGTGGTTGTTCGTATTGTATATTGAATATTTGTATCAGTGAAGTTTTCAGGACAAAATCTCTTTGAGCTAGGGTCGGCGCCGCGTCGTTCCCCTTTTAAAAAGGTTTTCTGGGACTTTTGCTATGCACAAATTGTCTTAGTTTTGCCAGTCTAATATATGTGGGATTACTCCAGGTTTAAGTTGGATTGGATACATTCTTCATTAATTTAAAATACAGGTAGTTTGTTTTTCATATAATTTTGTAACTAAAACAAATAAAACGTTAAATTAAGTACTAGTTTAGGGACCTAAAAACCTGTATGTTTTTGTAATAATATATAGGGCATTCCATTAAAAGAAAATAAAAATCGACATTTTCTTGTTTTCCATCAGTCATTTTTTTTTGGTTAGTTTGTTTAAAATCTTCAGGAAAAATCCTGGAACCTTTATTTGAAATTTTTTTCTGGGTCTCTTTAAATAAATTTTCTAAGGAGGTGGCAAATAATAAGGAAAAACCCTGTACATAAAATTCAAATTTAATTTTGGTTACAATGCTTGTTTTAAAAGGGAAGTGATTGTAAGTTATTTTTCTCTTGTAAGAAACAACAAATTAATATCCTATTTTGCAGATCGTTAAAGAAAATACATTAAAATGATCTTCACAACAATATTTTCTCGAGTTTTTAGACAAGAAGCCTGTCCTTCTATGGGCAATGTTATGAAAACTTTATTCGGTGTGGTGAAAAAAGTATTTTTACACTTCGCCACAACACAGTACTTATAATTATCATTTCTTTTATTATTATTATCTATTATAATGTTTCAGTAAAAAACACGGGAATATGCTTCGGTAGTTCGGTACGAGAAGTAAAATAAAACCCGAGCATTCTCAAAGAAAACACATACTGACACTTTCCGTTGGATCACGAATGGCCGGCGAACGAGATAAGCGTTTGAGTGCACCATATACGTATAAAAGAATATACCGCTAGTGCCCCATTAACACAATGAGTGGTATCTGAAGCAAACAAACAGAGATAGGCATATTAAGACCACATAGGTTTATCCTTCCGTCTTAGCAAATCTCTTTTGCGCACACTCGAAATTCTCCATTTTCATTGGTTTGCTGTCGAAAGTGCCGGTGTCAGTCGGGCAACCTCGGAAACGCTGAAACGCGTCGAAGACTTCAAAGACGAATAGTTGACAAGTCGACATTTTGACTTTAATATTTAATTTTATGAAATGTTCTGTTCTTGTTTCTGATTCGTATCATTATCCGCTATTGCTCGTATGCACCAATGTTTTATGACCGAAATTCTGTATTCTGTTAAGTTTTTGTTAATAAGTGTATTTTTAGTTAAATGAGTCAAAAGACTATATTTTTCTTAAAATGGGCCGTAATAAACATTGTTTTTTTGTGCAATCAAGAAAGAAGCAAGCAGGTAGCTTTACATATTTATGTAGATTTTGTTATTTTTTAAAGAAATCATCACAAATTGTAAGTATAGTTTCGTAAACGCACACAAAATATTGTACACATATTTTGCTTGACGTAAATTTAAACTTCAAATAATGCCGCTCTCAGGCTGAAAATGGTATTGGTTAGAGCTGGATTTAAAATAACCAATTGAAAGTCCGAATTTCGCCCATGCGCATTGATGATATGCTAAACATGAAAGACGGACTTATGTAAGATTTGTATCTCTATCCTTCATATGTTTGCTCCAAATCGCTGACACAACACGCCATATATTCTTTTATACGTATATGGAGTGCACCGGAATGGATTTCATTATTCATTGACACATTGCGATACTTCGCGCATGGACATGCGTAATGCGTGTAAAGTTTTTGTACGCAAGGCTTTCAATTTTCTGACAATTTCTTTCAAAGCCTGGTGGTCTAGTGGTTAGATGGCTGTGCTTGTGAATCCTTTGATACGACGGCGCGAGTTCGATTCCCGTGAGTGCCGACAGATGTTTCTTTTAAGGTTATGTTTCTTCCTTTTTTAAATTTCGGTTAGTTTGGGTAAGAATTGAGTTAGTTTTGTTTGGTTGCGCCCCGAAGCGAGCAAAGCTAGCGGTGGGCCATGCGTGAAGTGAAATAATAGTCAAAGTTTCATAGGAATCATATGATATAAATGCGTGAAGTGTCGCAATATGTCACTGAATAATGAAATCATGAAATCCATTCCGGCGTGCCCAAACTCTTGTCGAACGAGCGTGGTGGCTATATCGGTGCCGAAGACCCCACATCTAGCGCGTTCGCTTGCTGCATAGCGCGGACTTCCGTAATTTTTTTAACGGATAAATTAGCATCGAAAAATGACAAATGGTTTTCTTGCCCTTGTTGGAGCAGGTTGTACTCGAGCGACTTTCCAATTTAGATATTGTTCTCTTCACAAGCTTCAATGACAGTAGATAAAAAATGGACGTTAACTACTCCGGTATGGTTAAAATGAACATTTCAGTGTAATCCTACCAGCCGTTTAGTATGGTGTCGATTTCATATCTAATTGCTCTGAAAATGAATATACTCCACAGTAACTTCACACGTGAAATAACCGTTCCATATCTAAACACCCTAATGAATATATGCTGATTAAAAATTTTGTGTCGTGCTGGTTATTATAATCGTGCAGAAAAGAACACAAATAACAAAACAATGATTACGTTAATAAAGCTACGCAATTTTGATGCTAATGATTCAAGTTAAGGCAATGGTGAGTTTCTGCTTTAAAACCTATTATAATTTTTGAAAGTTCAGCTTAGGTTCAAGTCTATAGCAAGAAAAAATAGCGTGTTAATTATCATTCAATTTTGATTTTCTCTGAATTTACATTTTAATAATGATCAATTTTATATATATTATCATGTCGTCATATTTTTCTTGAGGGCTAATTATTTTTTCCCTCAAGTATTACCATATAAATTCAGACATATCTATGTTTTATATTTGCCAATTCATTTTTGTCTTAATATCAGTTGTTGATTTTTTACACAGATTATTTATTTATTTAATATTTTGTTCATTCGAGAATAATGCATTTATGTCTTTAAGCATTATTTTCGCTCCAATTAAATGTTTTATTTTTATTTTTTAAGGTCCAAAAGATAAAGAATTGATTCACATAATCCTACCACTTAGCGGACGGACTGCAACGTTTCAGAATTTCATGGACAAGTTTGTCAAAATTGGCCTAAAGAATGACCGAAGGGTGCACTTGACAGTTGTATACTTTGGAGAAGAGGGATTAGCGGAAGCGAGAAGCATAATGTCCAGAGTGCTAATGACCAAGAATTCAGGAGGAAACGCTAATAATTTGAGATTATTGGCTTTGAATGAAACATTTTCTAGGTGAGTTTATATGAAAACAAGAGCTATCCGCCTTTGGGTTTGAATAACTAATCAAACTTTTACAAAGAATTCTATTCTCAAGACAAAATTCAATTATTATTTTAAAATAGAGATTTAGAATCTTGAAAGATTTTATTTCTCGTGTCTAGGGTTGTTTTTTTTTGTCTGAATTAAAAATAGTATATAATATACATAATACATAAGTATAGTTAAAATTCACAACTATATCAAAGGCAATTATCATTATACATACAGGAAGGAAAATTATAAAGGAACTATCTGTGTAAAACTGTATTCGCATATTAATATTTAAAATTAACCAAAAATGGAAAGGGTGAATTTAATCTTTTAGCTTTTCTTCTATTTTCAATGATTACTATAGTCTATAGCCTAGGTATCGTACCATCCACTTTCTTCTTAAGATGGATTTAAAGTTTTTAGGAAAGATAGGCAGTAATCACATTGGGAAATATTTGGTAACGTCATCAGGAGAACCTTTGTTTTTGAAGATAGGAACTACCTTTGCATTCTTAACTTTCCAGAACTAACGTGCTTTCAGATGCCATGAAGGCTAACGTCGGATTCACAGTCCGCAATTATTTTAATTAAAATAAAAGAAAAACCGTATAAAAGTAAACAAATTTTAGTTAAAAATTGATAGGAATTTAACTTAATTAGATTTTAGTTTTATATAATAAATCAGTTAATTCAAAAGGTCAATTTTTTTTAGTTAAGGGTAAACTATAAATTCCTGTTAACATGACCAAAATATGTTAATCGCTAAAAATGGAAAATAATCCTGTTAAAAAAAAATATGCAAAACATGGAAGAACAAGGACTAACCTATACTTAAAAGCCAATTACTGAAACGATACACTTCAATTTTCGTCAGCTTAGCCAGGCAAACAACAGTTTCACGTATAGTTGTCGTGTTCCAAGCAAATATATCTGTCGCAGCTTGTAATTATTCTTGAAAATAATAAACGCATTTACTCAAGCTATATTTAGTGTTAAATATAATATAACCATTGGCCAGCGACAATAAAATTATAGGCGGCACACTGTCCACTGTGTCAGCACCACCTTTGGTTTGGTTATACTCAATTATTATTTGTGCCTTTCCAGTAGTAGGATCTATTGTGAGATTATTCATCATTATAATACACTGTTGACAGCATAATCCCATGTTTGCCTTTCCTGGGTATATATGACGAATTCGTTGCTTTGTCTTGAAATCCTTACAGGCTTCTTTTCTTGGGTCGCTAATGGGGTTGAGTAAATTCAATTGGAAGTTACTTTTTGTCTTTTCTTATAGTCTCAAGAATAGTGAATTTATGATCACTCAGAAGTGCAATTTGCCACATCTATGTTTGTTAAAAAATTATCCATCGTAATGTTTCTTATCTGACAAAGAAATACATTACCTGTTGCGACTCTATAAGGTCCACTAGGTTATTGCCCAACGTAAATATAAATTTTTGTCTTTTAAAATACTTTGGCATCCATAAGAGAGTACATTTTAATCCCATATCGGCTGGGTTTGTTGGGCATGTAGACTTAAACTACCGATATTTCAATTTTGTCCACTCATTGACCACTGTGCGACGTGTTGTAGTTTATGAGTAATTATTTCAAAAGATCTATATTTCCCTCAAAGTATTACCAACATTTCGTCCACTGTCGTAAATTCGGAAGTGCAGAAATATTTCGATAAATTTGACTTAAATGCATCAAACACCTCGCGGGTCGCTGCTAACTTATCCTCTTTTTGCATTTCTAATTTAGTATTTTTTTTGTCAAAAGGAACATGACACATTAAAAATTTAAATCTTTCAAGGGACTTGGTCAATCGAAAAATTTCCATGGACGTTTCATTTGTTCTAAATAAATCAGAGGCATTAAACTAATTATTTTTTGACATCTTAGATATATAGATTAAACCTAGAAGCGCTTTCAATTCAAAATTGCATAATCCCACAAAAAAATACAAAATATCATTTGCGAAAAAAGACTCTAAATACCTGCGGCAGACTAAGTATATTAGCGTTCGCTTTAATTCCATGAAGAAACCTCATGATATTCTCGGCGGGTGTTTCTACTTGACCGTTAGCTGGATGCTTTCTACTTTGGTTGGCCGTCTTTTCCAATATAATATGCAATGCTTTCTTGTGGTGCTACACTTCTTGGAGGCAAAAGACCTACATTTTCGTTGAAGTCAATGCCTTGTCCATCATCGATATTATGGTCTTGGCTTTCTCCCTTTTTCACCTTTTAAAATTAGATCGTCGTCATCGGGCTCAATATCTGTCTCAATTTATTTGGGAATTTGCTGTAAATACTCCGGTTCATTTCCATGTTCATCTTACTCTGTAATAGAATAATTGATTCTGCTGAACTACAAAAATTGCAAATTGTTACTAGAAACATTTACCTCAAAAATGTCAGGATTAGACTAATGTATAGAATGTCAGTTCACAATCAGCTAAGCTCAAAAACGATGGACTCTACACAGTTGATCGGTTATCACTGAATTCGCGACGCCAAATGAGTAACGTCTTCTGACAGCGATCTGTTTAGACCTTTTCTGGTCGGTTCCACGACGCGACCCGACGTTGGCCGAATCGACAGAATTACGCATGTGTTCGCGGTACACTGGGCTACTTGCAACCGTCTGATAGGTCAGTGGTTATATAGTGTGTTTGTGATGCGAAGGTTGCTGGTTTGATCCCCGTCAGTGCAAGCTATGTTTTTAATTCTTTTTTAGGTTATGTAGGTATAAAGTTTTTTTCTTGATTTCGGGTATGTCTTGGTTTAGTTTTGGTTAGTACTTGGTTAGCTTCCTTTTCTTGAGCCCCCGTAGCGAGCGCAGCGAGCGGAGGGCTATCCGACTTAACTTAATTATTGCCGACATTCGGCCAGTCGCCGAAGGTCACCAGAAAAGATCAAAACAGACCGTTATCTAAAGACGCTAGTCGCCAAAAGCAACAGCTACTGAGAGGCAAGGCTAAATAGTCGGAAAAGTTCGGGAAATATCGCACAATTGACAGGGGCATAGATTCACAGTCCGCAGTTTAGCTTAGAAAGGTTGCGTGGCTGGTCAATCCGCCATAACCTCATCAGCGATATTTATAAGTTGTTGAGCACTCAATATCTCAGATAGCTGGAGAGTTGACGAGGCCGAGTAAGTTCTCAATATGTCTTACATCGTAGTCTGTGGATTGGCAGAAGTAATCATATATGCATGATTGTTGCACTGCATACTTTGGCTGTGTATGATCTTTTATAATTATTGGCCTCTTTCTTTGTTACCAATATAGGATTTTGCCTATTAATACAGACCGAACTTAAAAGCTTATCTGACATATCATGCCATTAAACCAGTTTACTGCAATACTCCTCCTCCTGCTTTAACCTAAGAGGAAATCCATACTCTAAAACGTCGTTAATCACATCTCGAAAATGGTAAAACCTCGCTTTAAGAGATATTCCAAGGTTGCTTATAAAATCCCAGTTGATCCCTTAATTCTGGAGGAAGAAGTGAACACACAGTGATGTAATTTTGATGAATATTAGTTAACACATTGTCCAGATATGCATCACCTTTTATAGGGCTGTGTAACACATGTGCCTCGAGGAAGTTGCTCTACTATTTCTTGTAGCAAAAGAGGCATCATAATCAACTTATATTGAAGGATAGATAATAAGTAAATTCATACAATTAAAAATAGATGGCAAATTTCGAAAACTTATCAATGTCTCCAGTAGGAAACCTGTAGACGGTAATGAGTTAAATCACACAATGACTCAAAAAATACACTTGCTGCTTCACAGTTCAACTCTTCCGAGCCTAGAAATACCCAGTTTGACAAAACCAATGTTATCTAGCAGTGACCATTCACAGAGCTGCAAAAACCAGAAGCAGCCCTGTATCCTTCCAGTTTTATCACTGAAAACTCATTTGAGTTAGGCCAATGTTTATTATTTATAGACAGGAGTACTATTCTAATTTCGGAAACAATGTGGATATTTGCTTGAAACACAGAGATTCTATTCCTGCTTAGTACCCGCTCATAGAGCCATCGCCTTTAGGGGAAGGCTCTTAGTTTGCCTGAGCTATAAGTTTCGAAAGTGGTTTATTTTTACCCACTAATGCCAAAAGTGCGCAACCATTACCCTTTCTGTTTATTCCTTCGGCATATCAATTTTCAAATAACTAACCTGCTTTTATTTGATAATTATGTTTCTCACATATACAGTCATTGCTCAATTGATTACTTTTTCAATCGTCAATGATTGCTGGAGGCTTAATTTTCTTTGATGTTTCTGATACAAATACCCAGTGAATTCTCTGAGCTAATTCGAGTCATACATGAAAACGCAGTTTTGCACAAAAACTACTAATACCAACATATATAACGAAAAATTTTTCTCAGTAAACGTTGAGATGTGTGTTGATTTTATCTTTAATTTTGCCATACTTATTCATAAACCAGAAACTGCAAATTTTCGTTCAAACCGAATATTCAAGTGACTGGATAGATAAATAAAAGCTAAGATAAGAAGGTACAAACCGTTTCGCAAAAAGTCTCACTCCCGCCCTATTTGGTTTCTACAGTAGTATATAAACATTGAACTTGCAATAAGGAAATGTTTAGAATTCTACGATAAATGCGAATATTAATAAAAATAAATTTATTCTATTTAAAAAAAAAATTTGACAGATACTCTAATTTCCTGAGACTGAGAGTTTGCCATATTTTTTAAATATGGTGAAATTCAAAGTAAAATCGACGAGCCACATAATTATTACGGGAACGAATCAGTTTGGATGATATCAATTAAACAATAATTTATTACTTTCAGAGGGAAAGGACTCAGAGTTGGCGCAGAGAGAGCGCTGGATACTGGTCAAGTCCGGTCCACTCAGAGGGTACAAAAGCCAGAAAAATCTTCAGAGAAAATTCAGACAGCTCCTCAGAAGGATGTGCTACTATTTATGTGTGATGTTGATATTGTGTTCAGTGCCAGGTAAGTTTCGTATTTCACTAAGGAAATTGGCGCCTCACTTTACAAGCTTATGTAGCAAACTTTCTGCGTATTTGTTATAAATAGACAGGGATACATTTTTACATCTGAACCAATAAATAGAACAATGGCTAAATTAGGAAAGTTGTAAGACGTTTTCTGGATCATATATTAAATACCAATTAAATATCAAATAAGCAAGTCACGAACTAAATTTTGAGTTACTTATGAACACCATATTTATTTTTCCTCGTTTGCATTCTACTAAAAAAATTTGGATTTATTTATTATTACCTTTAACGATACTAAATAGCTTTATATCATAGTTATAAAACCATAAAGGAAAAAGTCTTCAATTTTAAATGTTATTTAAATAATATTTTGACAGATACATAAATAGTCGACAACTTGTAAAAAAGCTTCATAACTTACTTTAATCTTTTATATCGTTATTAACGATAAAGCAAAAATAGTAATGACCCAACTAGAATATCGCGAATATCTGGTACATTTCTTCGTTCCATATTCATTTAAAATTACGCCTTAATAGGCCAGTGTGCAACTTGTAACGTTGTAAATGTTACAAAATCCAGTAGTACGATTTTCCCTTTTTACTGTTCGATTTGTGTTGTCAATACTCTCGCTATTTTACTTCTCGCCACCTTACTTCCGGCGTTCCGAGTCGCTAGAAAAATGAATCCATTTGAAGCGCCCACTTGAACATCTAAAATTATCTTTCTTATTTTTGGCCATCAGATTGGGTCGTTGAATTAATTGGCAAATAACCTAGTAAGTAAAGTGTGGCAAACTTATTTGGAACAGCGACGTTTGAGGAGCGAAGCGAGGAAAAATGGCTTGCAGCCAATCGCCTTGATGCACTTTGTCACGAGGACGAGAGGAACTTGACGCACCTGTTGCCGGATGTATCGGGCAAATAGATATAAATGTCGCAAATTTATTTAAATTGATAATGTGTAATATAGATTATGAATTAAAGTTGAAGTAATAGTTAAGTTTCAGTTGCCAGTTATTTTCAATGAGTTAATGAGTATATTAAATTATGTGTTTATCTAAATAATAGGTATAAATATTAATTCTCAAAAAATATTAAAGTTACTCGACAACGTCGCCAATTTTTTGTCCG
>MU184037.1:79276-98504 GCA_016904865.1 Pissodes strobi | reverse complement strand
CTCAGTTCAACATTAAGAAATTATTAGGTGGTCCAAAGGACAAAATTGAAATATTAGAAAGAAGTGGAATATATGAAATTGGATGCATGGATTGTAACCAAAAATATGTTGGGCAAACTAGAAGATCTATACAAACGAGATTCCAGGAACACATAGCTCATTTAAAGTATGGTAGAACAGAAAAATCAAGTGTTGCCGAGCATGCTTTTGATAACAATCATAGAATAACAATTAAAAATTTGAAATTAATTCATAATATAACTGATAGGAGATTATTAGATGCATATGAAAGTATGGAAATTATTAAATGTAAGAATAGTTTAAATAGAGATAGAGGGCCTATTCCGTACAGTTCATTGTATTGGTTAATCAAGCGTGACTAGTGGGATTCCAGGATTGGTTCCTTTGGTTCCGCTTGATTAAGCAAACAATTAGTATAAAAGCGAGTTAGGTAGAGTTCTAAATTTAGTTTTAATCATCTCCTGATGATGCTAACATGGTTAGCGAAACGCGCGTCGAGTGCAATAATTCTGTTTCGGTATTGTGGATAAAACTCCGTTTTAGTGCATGTTGCCGAAGGTTCCAAACCCCAACATAGTAAAGAAAATATTGTTGTATCAGATAGTCTCATGGATCGCCGAGATGAAATCATTGAGACCGCCAGCGGCGGCTGTGACAAGCCATGATAAAGGTTGCCGCTTGACAGAAACTTCAGAGCCGTAATGAGACTGTCTTAAGTTTGTGTGCCTTGTTCTAAAGAGACTCTATTATCTGGACCCTTTTCGATGTAGGTTGACTCAAATAACGAACATTTGCAAGTTAATTGAATCTTTTCCAACTAGTGGACAGGGAAGAATAACCCTAAAATAGATTTTGTAACTGCACTGCAGAGTGATATTTTCCAAAATATTTATACCTGAGAAGCTTACCTACTGGGATGAAAATTAAAAAAAAAATGTTTTCACGTAAACTAACAGTTACTTTTCATTAGTAAAGATGTGCACGTTTAGTGCAAAGTTATCTTTGATCGGCTACCAGTGGCATCGTTAAACGCGAGTTAGTTCATGCAAACAGTAACAGGCCAATGATTTTTTAAAATTGTTTATTATTTTCGAACTCGACAACAAAAAGGGTCCTTTGTTTTTTCTTTCAACTTTCAACTTTCAACATTTAATAAATGGAAGGGAAAATTAAGGCCCGAAGTTTTAGCTCGTGCAGGTTTTTATTATTTGTTAATTGCTGATATTTGCAAATGTTTTTTTCTTCAAACGTCAGTAAATCCGTCATTACTCGACTGTGTAGGCGGCCGTGAAGCTTCATTTTTCCTCCGCCGGAGCTTTACTTGTCACTTTTTCGCCGGCGGAGTTAAAAGTGTTGTCATAGCAACATAGATACAAACAAACAACAAAACAAGCGTCAACAATTCAAGATTTATTAAACTAAAATTTGTATTCATCACACAATTTGTGCACTGCATTTCTCTAAAAATCACTAATTTAGGAACAAATTGGTTATTATTTAATCGAACTTACTCAATAACTGCTTATCAATACGGAACTAAAACGCAATCGGAGACGCAATTTTAAAAAAATAATTAATGTTGACAGTGTCTACTGACAGCTTTATGTTACATTACCACGGCATAATAAGCAATCGGCAGGCTGACTCGCCTTCTCGATAACGCTACGCGCATATTCTCGCGCACGCCGCCATTTGGGGGTCCAATCTCTCAATCAAGCCATTGGCGTCGGTTCTTACAATAAAAAGAAATAGTTACGGCATCTAGGAATCAGTAGCGTGTGCCTTGAATGTATACTTTGTTTTTTCATTGTGATGCGAGTTTATAGTTCAATGGCGATGTGTATTATGTAGTTTCTGTCAGTTTTCTTGAGAACCGTAGATTAATTTTCTAGATTTTATGATATAGCAGTTATTTTCTAGTGTAATTTATTAACTTTGACGAGTTTAGTGAAAACTTTGCCTGGGCAAAGTTGTGCAGCAAAAAAACTGTAGGAACAAACGCATAAACTGCAATAAAAGCTTTTTTCGGTTTCCCAGAGAACCTATTAGGTATGTATATGGGATACAATTTAAAAAATACTATTTAAGGGTCAATACCTACTTATTTAGATTTAGGATGGCCAGTTTAAACAGGAAAATTTAATTAAGAGTTTAGGGTCACTATTTAATATTTATAGACTTTAATACTAGCGGGATTTTAGTAGTGAATTAGTATACAGGGTGGCACGAATTCGAGTCTATGTATGGGGAACTCGAAAACCGTAAGATATGCAGTGTCGGTCAAAGTAGGGCAAAATTGCGCATTTAGATGCCTAACAATATGCCATTCAGAAAGTTTTAAAATTCCTCGTAAAATTCCGAGTATTTCCGGAGATATCCGGAAAAAAACCGAAATATTGAAAAATCATTTTATTTTTTTCATGAGCATATTTCAAGACGAATTTTAAATTGGATTGCACTTTTGCATTGCCATTTTTTTCGCTCTATCCAATGATGATATCCAGTTTGGAATCCGACGTTTCGTCTTCAAGGGGTCATCTTCAACTTTCTTTTTTTAAATACGACTTTTATTTTTTCATATATTTCACATGATATTTTCCTTATTAATATGAATATGTTTTTATTTGAAATAAGTAACTTATTTTGCTTTGGCGTAATTTTAAATGTTTAAGTTACTTTCGAAACTTTTCTATTCTATAAGAATATTTTTTTTTGTTTTCTGTGGTAAGTAAAAAATCAGAACCTTTATTTTAATAAAATTAAAAAATAGTAAGATTAAACAGGTTCAATTATTTTTTACCCCAAAGCAAAATAAATAGTTAAAAAAAAATTAAAAAAAAATAAAATTAAAAACACATATTCAATTACTAATATCTCTTTCAGAAATTTCACTTCAGTTGTGTGCTTATAACGGTTAGGCACATAATTTTTTACAAAGAGTAAGTGCTCGCTTTGCGATGTTATCAATGACAAACTCTCAAATCTAACCATTTTAATATTGTACCGCATTTTTTGAAAGGTTATGCTTATGTACTGCTGTTTAGTTTCGTAACACAAAATATGGCGTGTTCTATTTAAAATATTATAGAAAAAGGCAGTTAAATTGAGCATTGGAAAACATTAAGTTACATAATTTTTATTGAAACGATCAAAAGAGGTGATATGACATTAGATATCATTACTATGACAGATTATTGAGTTTATTACTAAAAATATTAAAACAGAAAGGCATACAAAAACGCAAATGAAGATATTTTTGGCAATTTAAAAATATCAAATAACTTGAAATTATATTTCAAAAACATTTTGAATTATTTATCACTAAATCCGGAATTTGCAAACATTTTGTAGATTTAATTAATTCCGATATAACAGTTGACACTCCATGCCCCCTTTTCCCAATGTTATATGTTATAAAGTTATATTTGAGGCTACGTATATATTACACATTGAAAAATATTATTTGAAACTTTAAAACCATCAATAAAAATAAGCTAATTATTTGGCGAAATCAATAAAGTTTATTTTCCTAATGCTGTTGTTATGTTAATTTAAATAGCTATAATTTTTGTAAATTATCACTTTTTTGTTTTAATACGGCCCTGTCTATCAATAGTTTATTTTTTCGGAAAATGTCGATACGCCTTAATCCTGCCCTGACTAAGGCCCCCGAATGGCGCCACCAAGGTCAAATTTTCGTACTCTAATATTGCAATGCGATTAACGGCGAGCAAGCCTGCCTATTGTTTATTATGCCGTGACATTACTATAGAAAAAACCAGTGCCTATTCACCGACACCGGTCTAAGCCGCCTTGCGAACCCACTTATCTTTAATAATAATTATTATTACTATTAAAAAGAGATGATTTTGCATTAATTTCTCTACATTTGAAGAAAAAACAGCATATTTTATATGGAGGAAAAGTTACTTTTCATGGCTTGCTCTCTATTGCTCGAGCGCGCCATGAAAAGTATCACTTTTCCTCCATATAAAATAATATACTATTACTGTGGTGATGAAATTTTTGAGTGGACGATTGATGATTGTCCTATTGAAGAACATCATAGACATCACAACAAGTAGTGTGACTTAGCTGAATGTTTGTGGCTTTGTACGATGAAGAAATGTGAAGAACAAGATGTTGTTACGACAAAATTTAATACAAACCTTTTCTTTTTTTCGTTTATAATTTTGACTGTTGCGAATGTTATCACGGTATCCAAAATATTGTAATTGTTATCTTTTAAATTTCATTTTTTTGCTATTTATAATTTGAATTATTGTAAATGTCATCATTCAGTCCATGATATTGTAATAGAATTGTCTCTTCTTGTTTATTAAAATATACAATTAAAATTTTAAGGTGTTTTTCTCTAACCCCATATATTTTGATATATTACATTACAAGAAATTCTTTATATGTGCATTGGTATTAATATGATAATGATAGAGTGGTAGCCTGAACACCCAGTGAGCATGCTCCGAAGCCTAACTATACAAATGGTAAAATGTTTCCGGCACTGGTTGATATTCCACTAAATTCCCAACAGCATCTTTTAAAGGATTATATGAAAATGGGTTATTTTTCATTCTGATCCATTCTAAAACACATTTTTAGCTTCAGCTTTTTCTCGAAATTTCTGCTTCTAGACGACAATGATAAGTTGTGTTTTCCGGTATAATTAAGAATTGTTCTTCTAACTTTAACATAAGTTGATCTTTAAACCACTTTTCAACATTTGCGGTATTCATATTATCGTGATAATCACATGTTTTATTATTACATTTAAAAATTAGTGATCTATTTTTCACAGATCCATTTTTATTTTGGGCATGAATAGTAACGTAACATATCCCACTTCCAGTATTTTTAAAATTACTATGTTTACTACCATCTTGCTACATTCTCCTATCCACACTTTTGCTTAAAACCCATGTCTTATCCAGAACAACTGGTTTATAGATATTTTCTTTTTTAGCAACTTGATATTTATTTAAAAATAAAATCTCTTCAATCTGATTCCAGGCATTTCCGATATATGATTTCTTCGGTCCTGTTTTTTGAAGCTAAAGCCCATTTTCATATTTCCCAAATATAAAGAGCTTTTTAAGATTTTAATTTTTGCTGATTCTTCAATAAACTGCGGGTAAATAGTTTCTAAAGTAATATAATCCTTTCGAGCATACATATGGGCAATTACTTCCCTTAAAGCCGTTCCTCTGTCTGGATCTTCTAGGTTGTGTAATATGCTTTTTGGGAATTTTAGGGCTTCGGACGCTTCTTAAATTGCCTTAAATCAAGACTCTAAATAATTTTGAAAACAACTTACTACATTATAAGCATAACTTTTTTGGATTCATAGGAATATCACATTTTGGTAGTGTATTTTGCGTTATTTAACTTTGTACTTGATATCTATTAGTAATCGACGTGCATTCTTGTTGGTAATTTTTTGTTTCGTTTGATAAATTTGGATGGAGTTATTCCAAATGTGTATTGAAAATACTATATCTCTGTTATTTTTGAAATTAGAACAGATTATTAGGAACAAAAGTTTTTTGAATTTACCTGCTTGCATCTGCTTGAGATTCTTTTCTTCGTTTCTTCGTTATATCGTTTTATTATTTACTAGAGTGGCTGTTTCTTGTAATAACTCCCGCATATTAATTACTGCTGGAATGATACCCTACGACCATTCTGAGCATTTTTCTGATACTGTTCTCGTGTTCATGTAGCTTTATTACCACTCTTGAAATAAAGCTCGACCCTTTTCAACCTTTCAACAGTCGAATAGCTCATTTTCCAATATATTAGCAGAAAATAAAGATGAATCAGTAAATTAAGCTTCAAAGAACAATACCCATGATATATGGAAAATAAATTTTTATCTCCACGTAGCAGCAGGTATCTAAATGAGTAAGCAATTGTTTTAAAAAAAAATCATGATTCTAAAACGTTCAATATTTGAGACCGCCAGAACTATCTTTTAATGCCTTTCGAAATTCGAGTCAAAAACCAAGACATGCAATTTCCTTGGCCTTCGAAACCCGCGAAAAGTTTTTTACCCATTTTAATTTATTTACCATTGCACTAATGTTTTCAAACTAAATTTTCGCCGAAAAACACATACATTTACCATTTTCTTTTAATTCGGACTATCTGATCCCAAATTTGATCCTTTTTTCTCATATTTTTATAATCTCCCTGATTTAGATCATATATTATAGGATACTGTTTCTAATCACGCGGAACTGCAGCGGCAGCGGTAAGAATCGTGCATGCAGCATCACAGAAAAACGGCACTGCACTGCCGCGACTATAACGAAAATCCCGCCTACTGCCGAGAATTGTTCTTCTCGGCCTACTGGTCTGAATCACCGAACATCAACTATACAATAAAACGGTTCACCTTCCGCGGCGACACGTCAACGGTGTTCCTCCTTCCTCGTGCGAAAACTAGCAGGATATTGGCATGCGACCTTTGACACGGCGCGGCAGCGCATACTGGCACTGGTTGAATTTCAATAAAGCTGGCCAATATAACCTTTACCAGAAATAAGACATAAAATTTATTAAGTATTACACGTTAAAATATGGTGTTTTAGACAAAGATGCTTTATTGTTGAATTTTTGGATCATCTGTAATTATATATAAGGTGTATCAATTATCACTAACGATAAAAACCAAGTATAAAAATCATATTCTTAAAACGTTTTAAAAATTGATTTTGAAAATTAGGGCTCCTTCATTGTAAAAAATGGTTTTAAATTTTTAATTTGATGATCCAAATTTTGTTTTTTACAACGGTTAATTCAGGATTCTCATGAACAAAATAAATGTTAATTGGACGACAGAAATTAATTGATGAGGGCCTGCAATTTTGCCATATAATATTTAAGAGTTATCGCTATTTTTAAAAGCGTATCTAATAGGGACCAAACTGGTAAAATATATAAAAGCATTAGTGCAGCCGATGTTCAAATAGACTTACCCCTTAAGGCATCGTGGGGCCCTTCTACACCTTGGGCCCCAGGGCAGCGCACCGAACTGCCCGGAGATATGTCCGCCACTGCGTCCCGATGGTTCCACACTGGAACCATGAAATTCAAAAAAAATCTCTATGCGGCCTAGTGAGCGTTTGACGGGACCACTCTTGCACGCTGCGCTGTGTAGCTTGATATTGCCCCCACCAAATCCCAGCAGCGCGGGCGGGTTTTATCTGCATGCCACGTTCCGGCAGCACATTTGGTCTGGAATTTCAATTTTTTCAAAGTTGTTGACGAGTGTTTATTTTTGAGGATTTACATATCAGCAGAATTATTATGAAAGGTGAGTTGAACACTATTTTTGATTGAAATATGATGATACGAGTGCGTCTATACATTGAGGGTGTTGGAATTTTCTGTTTTTTTTTTGTCTATTACTGTCACAAATATTTGTGGTTCCTTTTGGGACCACTACGGCGCTTGTCAACGATAAGCTCGAATCGAATCTAGAGATGGATCGTGATTTCAAGTACCGTTATTTTTCACGGCGCCTGCCCTCGGAACGGTTGGTCACCGTGACAACTTATAAGAAATCACGGTTCTCCCCGTTCGTACACTAAAGGAGAGAACGCATTAGACGGTCGCGGTCCCGTCGCATCGCGGTGTGTGCTAGTCACGACCGCGCGCGGTGAAGTTCCTTCCCATGTTTTATAATGTATGCATTCGCACTAGACGTTGCCGCTCGCATCACGTTCTCCTCCTATCTTTTCCAAAGGATCTCGAGAGACCAGCCCAGAACGGATCGCCATGAGACAGGACCTTTAGGAATCTGTAACGCCAAGTCCTAGGTGAGCGATTTACAGTCGACGCGAACGCGAAGCGCTGGTGATGGCGTACGAAAAGTTAATATGGTCGCACGGCATCGCCATTGATTCGCGTTCGCGTTCGCTGCAAATCGCTCACGTAGGACCTGGCGTATGTAATAATCGCGACTGCGAACTGGCTAACTACAGAGACGCGGCGTGACCGTGCCGATATATTTAAACGCTGCCGCTAATTCGACAACATTCGACGGCTGCTATGCGTTAGTTCCGTTCTTGAAACGTTCTTTTTAGATATACCAACGACAAAATTTACAGAATAGATATATCTTTATTCTGCAGACTTTTCCAACGATCAAGTCAGGGTTCACGGTCCAGCCAGACACTTGTTGTTAAAAAATATTTGCCAACATTTTATTAAGTTAAAAAAAAACAAAGTAACATCTATTATTGTATTTCAAAGGTAATATAAAAATAAATGCACTACAAAGCGTTCAAAACGAAATAAAAATTATTTTAATTTTAATGGTTTATGTTTATTTATATTTATTTTGAGTCTATATTGACTATTTGCCGCAGGTGCCGGCTGCTGGCTGATCAAAGCATGCCGACGTGAAGTGAAAAAAACAGCTCCTCTTTGTTAATGCTTGATGTACTCCGCTTTTTTATTAAAGGATTGCCGACATGTGTACTACGAATCACTCCTCAGTAAACGAAAACGGCGATAATATTTTAAAGTGTCGTTTAGGGTAATTTAAATATATCCAGCAGTTGAAAAAAATAAAAATCACGGACGTGACTGAGTCACGGGTTTTAGACCGTGATTTTTGGGGAACGGTCACTGATCACTACCGTGACTGAAAATTGCTGTCAGGCCCCATCTCTAATCGAATCTTGGCAGCCGAGTTGTGAAAGATCTCACTAGTCACTCGTTCATGGTCGGAAAGTATCACCGTGTTTACTTCGACAATTTCATCAACGAGCTTCAGCTGCAACAGAAACTATTGGCAGATGAGATTTACTAGTGTGGAACTGTTAGAAGAGTGCGCCAGGGTGAACCAAAGGATCTAAGGTCAGAGAAAAGCATGAAAATGAGGGGTGATTCAGATTGGAGAATGATCTCTAAATAACTGGTATATTTGTAGTGGAAAGACACAAAACTTTCGTTCATAAGCAACTTTCATGATCCTAAAGACACCGTTACTGTTCCAAGAAAGCAAAAGGATCGAACTTCGACTGATATTCCATGTTTGGCCTTGGTGAAGGATTCGCATTATAAGATCCTTTAAACAAATAGTGCCCTATATAAAAATCGGCCTTATCTATTGGTCGATCCGCATGGCCCTCCGCTCGCTTCGCTCGCTACGGGGGCTCAAGAAAAGGACGCTAACCAGGTGCTAACCCAAACTAACCCAAGACATACCCAAAATCAAGAAAAAACTGTTTAGAAACATAATCTTAAAAAAAAGAAAAAAAGCAACGGGGATTGAACCCGGGTCGTCCAGGTGAGACCCAGTTGTCTAAACATCTACACCACGAGAGCTATTGACAGAAATCGATTGCATCACGAAGATATATTGTAATACGAGATGGATCGACCAATAGGAGCGGTCGATTTTTACATAGTGCACTGTTTGTGTAAAGGATCTTAAAAGGCGAAGGATTACATCAAGCACATGAACTTCTTAGATAGATGTGACCAGTATGTTGGTAGTTGCAAGGTGGATAGGAAGTGGCAAAAATGGTGGCCAAAAGTTATTTGGCATTTCGTAGACTTAGCAGTGGTCAATGCTTTCATCGGGTACAAAGAACGCTCTCTGGATGCCAGATGATTGAATCTAGAAGATTTTCACTTTGCGATTTCATCAATGCATAGCCGAGGAAGACGAAGCACTGAAGTTCCACCATACTGGTTCAAGGTGATCATGCCACCCGAAAGGAGCTATGATAGAGTTGCTCACATGCCAATTCAAAGTTCGTAGTGCACTTTGCAGCACACGGTTGCAACCGCATCGAACTAGATGTCCCCACATGCAAAGTGGGTCTTTGTCTTACCGAGAAAACTAACTGTTTTCAGGCTTTCCATAAGAAATTATATTTTGATCGCAGTTTCCTAGTGTGGCATTGACGCACCACCATTTTGTCCATTTTTTTCACAAAGAAACTTATTAAAAAGTGCAAAACCTCCTTTTCTCTTATTTGTACATCCCCAAAATATAGAATTTTTAGCTAGAAGCTAAAAACCAACAAGAGAATTAAATTCGTCCTTAAAGGGTTACTTATATTCTGACTGTCCCAAAATACCATCAAAGCCATATTTATAAATTAAAACTAAATTATAAATTTACTCTGCTGCTTCAGCCAACGTATTTATTACCTCTTTTTGTAATAACATCAGTCTTGCACCAGAATGGTGCAATGATGATTCTACCGAAATTTCAGCATCAGCTTCACTTACTACAATATTATGGGATTGGGGGAGGGCAAAAATGATCGGTTATTCGAAAAACTTTTAGGAAATTATCGATCAAGCGATTAATCGATTAATATTTCAGAAATTATCGATTATTTCGAATTTATCGATTATATGAATTAATCGATGATATCGATTATCTGGATTAATCGATAATTTCGACGAATCGATTATCTCGAATATATTGATTAATCGATTATATCGATTAATCGATTATTACATCTAATCGGTTATTTCGATTAATCGATTACAATTTATGCAATTATAAAATAAGTAATTTAATAATACACAGTAAAATATTGTGCAAACGCTTTAACCAATTTTCAATCACCCAAAACGCCAAAAATTTAATTAAAAATAAAAATCCATTTTTGGAGCAAATTTTCTTTTTTATCTCTTTTATCAGAATCTTGATAACATTTTGATTCGCTGTAACTTTTATGTTTTTAAAGATATCAAGGTAAACAAAAATACAAAATGTAGGGTTGGTGGCCAAGTTTCTTTCTAAGTTACATATAAAACAAAAAACTAGCAATTTTCTGATATATACGCCTACTTTATATTTTTTTAAAGGGAACACCCTGTATATTACTAAATTTTTGGACTCTCTAGAAAAATCTAAACACATTTTGTGTATAATATCCTATGCCTATCTTTACCTGTTTTCAAAATATTGACAGTTGAAAGTCGGGTATTTTGACACTTTGACAGGCTCTAAAATTTAAACCGCACAAGATCAAAGAAAACGGTTTGCACATTCCTATCTTAAGTTTTCATAAACTTCATAAATGACAGTGTCTTCGAATTTAACCTGCGGATAAAATTAACCGAAACTTTTAAACCTCCGGTTAAATTATTCAAAGTTCCTACCATTCGATAGCTTATGAAAACACAAGATAGGAATGTGCAAACCATTCTCTTTGATTTCGTGCGGTTTAGATTTTAGAGCTTATCAAATTGTCAAAATGCTCAACTTTCAACTGTCAATATTTCGTAAACAGCTTAAGATGGGTATAGGATATTATACACGTAATGTGTTTAGATTTCTCTAGAAAGACCAAAAATGTAATAATACACAGGTTGTTCCATTTAAAAAAATATAAAGTAGGCTTATATGTCAGAAAATTGTTAGTGTTATGTTTTATCTGTAACCTAGAAAAAAACTTGGCCACCAACCCTACATTTTGTTTTTTTTTTGTTTTACCTTGATATCTTTAAAAACAAAAAAGTTAAAGCGAATCAAAATGTTATCAAGATAAATTGAACGCACGGTACATATTACAGTATATTTGTAATCGGAAGTATGGTGAAATCATTAACAAAAAAGTTATTGTATTACGAATTTCTAATTAAGATTTCAATATTTTATATTTTAAGTCACCAGCGCTATGCCATAAGAAGAAAAATCAAAATCTTTTAAATATTAGTTATTGCATACTTTAAGTATTGTTATCAATAACTAATTAAAAACGTTAATAGATTGTTGAATACAAACTTTATCAAATTATTTATTTAGTGAAAATAATAACGCTAATAAAAAAACTTAACGTAAGTTTGACAGGGCGCTGCAAACTATTCGAAGATATCAATTGTTTTTTCCAAAGCCAACTAGTGTTATAAATAATTTCGTCATAAAGTTGATTAAAAATACCGCAAACGAAAATATCGTTTCGGGCCAGCTTTTATTGAAATTCGACCTATGTGCGGCGAGCGTCCGCCAATCATTACCGAGCAACGCACATCAAAGCTGCCGTGGTTGAGTGGTTCTTCATGCCGTATAGTTAATGTTCGGTGCCTGAATACGTCCATAAGCCGCCGTTACGGGGCGTCCTATGTGAGCGATTTGCAGCGAACGCGAACGCAAATCAGTGGCGATGCCGTGCGACTATATTAATTTTTCGTACGGCATCGCCAGAGCTTCGCGTTCGCGTTCGCTTCCAATCGCTCACCTAGGACGCCCCGTTATATTGTTCGGCCACGGTGCGGCGACGGCGACGGTTGCGGCAGCGGCAGTTTCGCTCCGGTTGGGGGATCCTTAACTTCGCTACTGAAGGCGGCACATAAAAGTTGCCTGCATTCAAAGGGCACCTCTTTACTAATGTAAAGTACTAAAACAGAGCTTTATCCACAATACCAAAACATAATTTTTGCACTCGACGCGCGTTTCGCTAACCATGTTAGCATCATCAGGAGATGATTAAGACTAAGAGTCTTAATCACTAAGAGTCTTAATCATCGCCTGATGATGCTAACATGGTTAGCGAAACGCGCGTCGAGTGCAAAAATTCTGTTTCGGTATTGTGGATAAAGCTCTGTTTTAGTGCATATTGCCGAAGGTTCCAAACCCCAACATAGGTAATGTAAAGTAACTATATAATTTTGAGAACTTAGCAGTTTCAGATTAAAGTTCATGTGGTATAAATAAATATATTTTTTTAATTTTCAACATCCTGGTTTCAGGTAGTAAGCATTTCCGGACGAATTATGTTATAGCACAGCTTATTCAATAACCAGCTACTCATCTCTATCGAAATGGGAAAGTTGGAGTGTCGGGCACTGCGCATCCTGGCAGTGCCCTGAGCGGTTCAGTTTCCTGGTCTCGTGATTTTTCAGGCAATGTAATGACACGAAGCGAAGTGAATTTAAAATGAATTTCCCTTCAAAATACACGAAGTTCGTCCGAAGCTACGGCTATTGCCCTAAAAGGACCGGAAATTTCGGATTTTTATACAATTTTGCCATTTAAAGTCATTTTCAAACGGATTTTAGACGATAAAACATCGTATTTTAAATTAAACGAACTGTCAAAAGTATTATTCAGATGCCCAGACGTTTAGAAAAATATTAACTCATGGCCCTCTTCTAAAATTTTGACTTGACTTTCCCAAATCAAAGGATGCCGCCGCAAGATGAGTAGCTGGTTATTGAATAAGCTGCGGTTATATGAACATGTCACTGGTAGAGGCAAATCATTATGATCATAATATGTGAAATATCTCATCTTATGAAATACTAAACTTGCACAATACAATATTTATCTTTAGACATTTTCGAAATATTTTGGAAAAATTAACATTTTTAGACATTTTCCACCACATAAATGAGAGATTTTGGGACATCAGCTACGAGAAGTTTTCGCCTTATTTTTTGCTAGGGGATTTGCTGAATAGAATGGTTATTAGAACATAAGATATGTGCAGCCAGAGTGGATACTGTTAATATCAAGTCCAGTTTGTTTATTTTCAGATTTCTAGATAGATGTCGATGGAATACGAAGCCAGGCAAAAAAGTATATTACCCAGTAGTATTTAGTTTGTACAATCCACATGTCGTGTATACATTACAGGGGAAAGAGGTTCCACCTGAAAATGAGCAGCTGGTTATATCTAGGGATACAGGGTTTTGGAGAGATTTTGGATATGGCATGACATGCCAATATAGGTAAATATATTGCTTGCAATTAATGTTCAATAGTTAGCTGGACTATTTGAGAAAGAGGCAGGAGAAAAGTACCCTAAATTTAATAAGAAATCCGACCACCATATTCAGAACTTCATATGATATATATTTTAAATTAAATATCAGGCCAGACCCAACTGGCTCTATTTTATAATGCAATCTTAAGGTAAAATTTGTTTCGCGATGATTTTTTTAAATAACTAAATTTTTTGTTATTTCTCTAATCAAAATTTTAATTTTAGGTCAGATTTTTTAAAAGTCAAAGGTTTTGACGAAGACATTGTTGGATGGGGTGGAGAAGATGTTATGTTGTATAGAAAATATGTGACGAGCAGTGTTAAAGTGATAAGAGCAACCGATCCAGGAATTTTCCATATATGGCACCCAAAGGTGAGTATTTAAATGAAAATATTTTATCTGCTTTCTTTCTCGAGTTAATCTGTCAGGGCTTATATAATCGAAACTGTTTAGTTGCCATGGGCTCCAAACCACGGTATTCGATCATTGGTCTAATCTATCGTCTGGTGAGAGTGTAACATTATCTGGAGTAAAGTGTAGGATTTTAATCTAGATAAATTTCTTTTCGACCCCCTATGAAATTGAAAAAACAGCATAGTTAACATAGCTAGAAAATGGCTAATATCACAAGCGTGTTGAAAATTTTTTCATCGCACGTGTTGAAAAGTAATTCTAACAGTGAATGGAAGTCAAGGTCTCTATTTAAAAATGCATCCAAAATTTTCACCTGCTAAACACACTATAACGATCTCATCTCAAACCAAACTATCTTTTATTAGAACATTCTTCGAAATACTTTTTTCCTGAGACTGTAGGCACGAAAGTATCGAAATTACCATATAAGCCCGACGCGACGTCAAACATCGTCTTAATAAATGCTAGCAGTATTAATCTGGTTGGCATATGCCGTCTTGTCGTTAGACAGGGTGCTACAAATTCGAGTGCATGCATGGGGATCTCGGGAACCGTAAGAGATAAAAAGTCGGTTAAATTAAGGCAAAGTTGCGCAATTTGATGCCCAACAAGATGCAGTTTTGAAATTTAAAAAATTCCGAATAGTTCCGGAGATATTCGTAAAAAACCGAAAAGCAGCTATTTTATTTTTATTTTTTCCTGACTTTATATGAAGAGATAATATAAAATAAATTTAACATTATCATTGCCACTTTTTCCCCTTTATAAAATGGCAGTGTCGAATTTCAAATCTGACGTTTCGTTTCCGGGCCCCCATCATCAACTTAATTTTTTTAAATACGGACCTGGATTTTTTATTTAATTTTTTAGAAGCCTTTGGTCTCCCAAAACCAACGATGTATCACACTTATCAATATATCAACAAATCTAAATTTTCTCCATAAGAGATAATGTGTTAGACAGAGACGGGACGATCTTTTCTGACCCGATTTAACTTTTGAGAATATTTGTTACCGCTATCTCCCAAAATCAACGATGTATCACACTTGTCCAATAGCGGTAACAAAAATATTCTCATAAGTGAACTCGGGTCAGAAAAGATCGCCCCGTCTCTGTCTAACACATTATCTCTTATGGAAAAAATCTAGATTTGTTGATATATTGATAAGTGTGATACATCGTTGGTTTTGGGAGACCAGTGGCTTCTAAAAAATGAAATAAAAAATCCAGGTCCGTATTTAAAAAACTGAAATAGATGATGGGGGCCCGGACACGAAACGTCAGATTTAAAATTTGACACTGCCATTTTATAAAGGGGAAAAAGTGGCAATGATAATGTTAAATTTTTTTTATATTACCTCTTCAAATAAAGTCAGGAAAAAATAAAAATAAAATAGCAGCTTTTCGTTTTTTTACGAATATCTCCGGAACTATTCGGAATTTTTCAAATTTCAAAACTGCATCTTGTTGGGCTTCAAATTGCGCAACTTTGCCTTAATTTAAGCGACTTCGTATCTCTTACGGTTCCCGAGATCCCCATGCATGCACTCGAATTTGTAGCACCCTGTATATAAGACGACATATCCCTACTTATCCGGGTTAAGCAGATGTGCAGCATCATTTTTCCGATCACAATAACCACAATGAGTACACTGCGTACGCGTTCGGGAAAATATGTTGCTTACATAGCAGTAGACGTATACATTGCTATGGGAACAACAAGGCAATGCACTCAGGCCATAAGCCAATGTCATTTTCCAAGAAACCATTTTCACTAACCTTAAACCTATGTTATTTTATCTAGAAAAAATCAAAATATTAATTTTTAATTTAGAACAAAGTAATGGTAAAAAAATAGTATCATTTTTTCCAAAAACAACTTGATCCTCTACCAAATTAAGATTAAACTGATTATTTTTCAAAAGGGCTGTGAGTTCAGCCTAGGTGTTCAGCAACTTTAATAGTTATTTCCATTAAACTCAGGCTCATACTGACTTCGGCAGGCAAGTGAACGTGTATTACAATTTTTTGAAAAAACAGAGAGACTTGGCTTAAACATTTTATAATCGGTCATACGATTTGACTTAGCTATAATTTCTTTATTCGTCTTTTACTTCTTTTTGCAATCTTTCATTTGATATTTCTGCTTTTAAATTGCTCTTTCTTTTTTTGTCGATTAGTTTGTATTTTGCGGCGCGTTGGTCCATTTTACTGGATTTAACTAAATGGCAGACTCGAAAAGTACAGAAAACTACTTATTATGGTTTACTTTGTTGTCTTAACATCCAGTATTCCAAGGCCTATATTATTAATGATTACATTGTTACGTTCTTACCGGGACCCATGTGAATAAAGTGCTCTAAGACATGGATTCAGGAGCAGATAATCAGTATTTATTTCTATACCCGGGGCGCTATGCAGAAGATGGCGAGTGCTTCCCTTATCTGCAACAGCAACGTATTCCAGAATTGTTTCTCTTGCTCCTGTATGCACTTGGTGTTTTCTGTCACCAGATGTTGTCTGAACACCACATTAAGGTAAACCAAACGCAAATGATAAATGTTGATTACGATCACAAAAATGTAATGCTATTTATTTAGTAACACAAAGAAAAACGTAAATTTAAAATTAACGTATAACCATTTTCTATTTTTCACCTAGACAATGGTGCATTGGTGCGGCACCCTTTGTGGTGGGAACCCCCTTTGTCGTGCCAGAGGCTGCAGCTTAGGTAGCCTATATTTAAATCTGCCCCTGATGAATGAATGAATGATCTAGTGGGTTAATACACTACGACTTCTATAGGTCTATTATTGTGCCCTCCTTCCATGGTGCTTCCGTTGATGTGATTCTCAATCAGAGTACCTCATTCAGCTACAGTACTTTGATAAACGAAAGTAGTCTGGATGGTTCTATGGATGAAAGTTCCTCCTGTTCGACGATGCAGCACCCGGACATTCGCCTGTTCGCGACCGCCTCACGCTCTGTGAGAAGGTGTCCGGGGTTTCCCCCTTTCCTCACAGAACCGGCAATTATGGTCCTCGTTTTCAATTTTTATTCTCTCCAAGTGCCTTCTTAACCGGCAGTGGCCCCTAAGAAAGCCGGTGCGAATGCGGAGATTATTCTTGCTCAGTGTTATAAGGTGTTTTAATATTCCTGAGGGAGGGGGACCTAGAAACATCTTTGATTGCTTTAACCCTGGAAAGCGTTCCCATAGGCTGATCTATTTGGTTCGCTCTTCTTTTCTGAATTCTTTCTTGTAAGTGGCGTCCCTATGCCACAGAAAGGTTCCGGTCCTAAGAACGGAGTTTGAGCTACTACTTTTGCCAATTGGTCTGCTTTTTTCGTTGCCTTCTATCCCAGCTGCGTGTTCCTGATATCCATTGAAGGGATAGTTTGTTATTATTGCCTAGTTCGTTTGGTCTATCTAGGCATCCCTATAGCATTCTGGAGCTGATTGTAGTTGAGCTCAGCGCTTTGATGGCTGCGTGACTGTTTGAGAAGGTGACAATATCTTTCTTCCTATAGATTCTGTCGAGGTTGAACTGCGCACATCTTCCTATGGCGATAATTTCCGCCTATTTACCCATTGCTTTGGAAAATTTGGTTCCTAGCCCAAATACTCCGGCTCAGGTCCCCTGTTAAATTCTTACCCCGTCTGTATATCATTTTATGGTGCAACGCTTTTTCGTTTCTTCTAATTGGCGCAAAACCTTCACCTCAGCTTAGAAGAGACCGAGAGTGAAGGATATCAAATAAAAAAAAGTTACAATTGAAATAATTGAGAGAATTTACAAGTATAGATGCGTAAGCTAGAACGAGTCGTCTTCAAAGCGTACAAATAGGCTTTAGCTTTAATGCCGAAGAGTAGAGGTGGGTTTTATTTATAAAACGCCACGGGCTTGTAGACGGCACAAGCAAGAAATACCCCAAGGCTGAAATATGGTAGTCGTTTTAGCCTAAGCTTCGCAACTACCAAACGAAAATTATTTAAATAAATTCAATATTAAGTTGATTTGAAGGCCCGAATTTAATCAGCACTAACAATTGAAAAATAAAATAAACAACCATGTATTATTTTAATAATGAAAGGCAGTAGTAAAAATTGAAAAGTAAGGCGAAAAAAGGTATTAATGATAAAGCCAATAATAAACTGTAGCAGTTATGGTAAGTCAATCGAGCCAAAACGCTTCAAACATAGAGCGCAAATAAACTAAATCAACTGTACTTACTGTCTTTATTTTCTTTTATCTTCCCTTCCGGAGCACAGGTAGGTAGTTAGGTAATCGAATAATTAAATAACACAAGTATATTCAGTGAATAGAAAGTTGGCTTATTACTCCATAAATCCACTAGGAAAAAAGAAAGAACAATAAGGTGATGATTTTTCCAGTTAAATGGAAAAGAAAGTGTACTAATTTGGGTCCAGAACTCTATACCGCTTTCGCTTAATAATACGACCAGTATTGACTATTATTCTAGTTACTTGATGCTTGATGGTTAACGGAAAAAAATTATTATTAATGAAATTATCTTGCTCAAATAAAAGCCCGATGTGGTTATCTGATAGCTAAGGGGAAAAAAACTACAAATAGTACTTAAGTTACTTTGCTCACTCGAATATTCGAGGTGATTATCTTATGGTGGCTAAACGAGGTTCAAAGAGAACTGTTACGCAATATAACTAGCGATAGAAACAAAAGAAGCTAATTTAAAATATAAATTTACGTCCTTTCTTTAACGATCACCAAGTTCAAGTAGCACAAATAAAAGAGCCTCATTCAATTGTTTATTAAGGCGCGCAAACCATGATTTGTCGTCTCACAATGCCTCTTTACAAAGTGCTTACATGTTTATAACTAAAACTAGGTACTCCAATAATAAATGCTGCATTAAGCAGCTAATTAAATATGAAATCAGAAGATTGAGCGCTGTCTTCTTTAATTAAATATTAACCAAACTCTATCTCTCTATCTGACCATAAAGGCACTCTTCTTAGTGGTTAGAAAAATATGTCAGGAACGAGACACAT
>MU184037.1:64104-79266 GCA_016904865.1 Pissodes strobi | reverse complement strand
AAATAAATCGATATTCAGGAAAAATATCACGTAGCTTGTCGCGACGGTGCAGCGAATTTTATAAAATTATACCCGATTTATTTTAGTAAACTATGAGCCAGTCTTGGCCAGTTAAAAATGTTAAAATTATAGCAAATGACAAGAATTATCTTAATTTTCGAGAATAAAATAAGTTAAATTTTAGATTTCAACCTATTAAACGAAGCAGAGAAAATTATCTTAGTTAGCAAAAAAAAATAGAATAAGTTAAAGCTTAGATCTAGAGCAAAGAAAATTACAGTTTGGCGTATCTTCGTTAATGAGATAAACTAAGTTAGATTTCGGGTTTATTAACCAGAGCGAAGAAAATTACGGTTAGGCGTATATATAAAGATAGAGAGAATAGGGAAAAAAGAGAACAAAAATACTAACAATAAAGGTAAGGTAAGGTAGCTCACATTCAGATGATGGCTTCTCGGAGGTCTTCCGGGAGGGAAAACCCTGCCGGCCGAATCCTGTGGAACGTCAAAATATTCAAGGTTCCGCATGTAACTCATGATCGAAAAACATTTAGACTCAAAACAATTAGAATAAAATATCAAGGAAAAATGAGAGAATAAAAAATTACCTGTAAAGGGTTGCTATTCGACTAAATCGTTGGAATGCTCAGGTATGGACCTCATGGATGGATGAGAAGGTATCTGTAAAGGAATTAAGATGCAATTAAGATCCACTTACGGCATCCCAAAATGGCGGCATTCATAGTGGAGAGACAAAAAAAATCACCCACCTAGCTAAAGCAGCATTAAATCCCAGTTACGGAGTGTGTTCCAGGCACTAACCAACAACTACCAAAGATAAGGCTAAATGGCGTAAAACTCCAAAAATTGATCGGCTGGAAAAATCTCACAAGGTAAAATTTAAACAACTTCCACCCGACTACACTGCTTTAAACGGCAAACCGACGTAGAACGATCTCCTTGAAAACTTCCCGGAAGCAGAAGAACTTCCTCTAATATCCCCACTACAAAAATTACGACTGACCAATAGAGGTACTACACGTCCCGTGGTCATGACTTGTCATATCCAATAATTTATCCAAAGCGATTTGGAATAGAAAACGCAGAACTTCGCTGTACCAAAGCCTATCTTATTTAATTTCTCGACCTAGCTAAATGGCAATAACCATTCGACCCGCTATTCATTAAAGAGACGTGCAAAAGTTTCGTGATGTCAAAAAAAAGTCCCCAAACGGCAACCTACGTTCGGGAATTGGTACTCCTGGTACGCCATATCGCTACAGAAAACTGCTCCAAAAATAACCTAGCCAATACCGGCTTTGAATTTCCGGGAGAAGGCAACTGCAATTCACTCTGAACGTGCCGATTTTTGACAAAATAAATAATTCACCATTTTGTCAATAAAAAATTAATTAGATCAAGAAAATTTGTTTTTTTCCATTCTTCTCTACTTATGGCCCTGATAAATGAATTAATAGTTTTTGAAAATTTTTTACAATTATGTTTTTCTTAGAACGAGGGAAACAAAGGTTTTAAATTTAGAGAATAACCAAATATTAAGAATTCATCATGCTCAAACTAATATAGTGTTCTTACTGCAGCAAATATAACTTATTTTCCTTCCGTCTCAAAATCTGGGCAATATAAGATCTGATATAGTTAAAAATTAAACCAGCTTTTTAAAATACGTTTCAATAAACCAACAATGTCAAATAAGTAAAATCTACCGAATGTGGATAATAATGCTAAGCTCATTAGTCGGTTATATGTGACTCATTGCTTTTCTATTAATTGTATTACATTGTAATCTGTGTATTCAATTTTACTCAGTTGTGGATTTAAGAAAAGCAAACACAACTTCTTTAAAGCTCGACTATCCTCTATTATTCATTAGGGACGATGCTTCAACAGCTAAAGTCTTATCGTAAAAAAGCTGTACATATAACATTACTAAGCTCATTGGTTATGTCTAGTAAGGCTCAACATTAATCAACCAGTGAACATATTTCGAGCATAATTATAACTGTTTATTTTCATCATCAATTATCAACATGCAGTAAGTCAAAAATTTGTTGCAAAAATTTTTAATGTTTGAATGAGAGCCAAAGTAATGGTGTATGGCTTTTCACATATACATAAGAATGGAGACTAATAGTAAATATAAAATACAGCTGCGGTTGTGTACACGTGGGAGAAACGTGAAGAAAAGTGCGTGTCGTGTAAAATTGTATTCCAATTTCATAGCAGAGCACTTTCAACATATACTTTTGTCTAAAGAGAATATGTTTATCATAACATGAAAAATTATGTAAGGGAAAAATATAAACCTTGAGGTTCCACCTTATGACTCCAGCATTAAACTGTAACTGTATCGAGACAAAAACTAAAAGTATTGAGGCCAAGTTAATCATCCGTTTAAAACAGGCAGAAGTTCTAGTCACATAGTAAAAGAGTCTACACAAGAACAAGTAAACAAAGTCTACACAAAAAAAGAGTTGCAACAAACATATTAAGACATAACCTGGTTAGCGATTTTCCTGACAATCACAATGCTATAAAGTGCCGTGAAAATTCGTTAAAGAGGCACATTAAAATCTATAACCGTGGCGTTTTCAGATGGAAATATTAAACTTCATATTGGAAGCCTGAGCAAGGGCATTACTTTTCATTAAAATATTAAACATTTCTGAAATGTTTCAAAATCAAGAACGATATGTATTTTTTTACACTAACCCAAACTAATCACTCGTTAAAACTATGACCTGAATATGCAAACAAATCGATAAATTATCAAGTGAAGCTGTGCAAGACCTCCACACACCGTAAAGGATATGGAGAGAAATATAAAGCAAATAAATCATTTTTGAATCCCTTAAACAACGTGACGCGAAGCAAATGAGAAGTGCATCATAGCATGTTATTTGCTAATAGGTAGCTGGAACCATATGAGTCAAGTGAAGTTAAAGAGAGAAAATTACTTTAATCTAATTATTATAATTTCTAGTGGAAGAATATTCTTTCAACCGCAAACAAAGAACACTTACACCATACTGTAATATCGCATCCATGTCAAGACAAAGCTTCGCAACATCAAACGAATCAAGGGGGATTAAGTGGAACGAAGGTTCAATGAATAGGGACAAAGATAAGTTTCAAGTTGCCCAGAGAATTGAGGCAATTATCAATGATTTTAAGTTCATTAGTAATTTCTAGATATTAAAAAAAATCCAATCTTAAGTTGTTTTTGATTGAACATTGGGAAATAGCGTCTAGTTTCTAGAAGGAATAAAGTTATGAATGTTGACACGCAAAAGCAACATAGTAGGATTGCTAATATGTTTATTAATGCGCACTCATAAAGATCTACAAGTTCTACCTATATAGGATATCTCACAATCAGGGCAGCTCAGTTTATAATTACCACTTCTTTAGTTTGCATATTTTATCTTTACAGTTTATTAGGGATTTATCTAAGTCACCTATTTTTAATTCTGTAAGAGGTTTTTAAGTTTGTCAAGATGGGTCGTGAGGTTATTTCAAACAAGAAGAGTATAGAAACGAATTGAGTCCCCGCTAATATTTGGTTTAAAGTATGATCTTAAACATAATCGATTTTTGATCATAGCCAATATGTTTAAGAATATTAACTTCGTTTTTAAAATTAGCCGCCTAAAAGAGTGTGTTTGAAAGTCTGTAAATGAAAGAATTTAAAACTGCCATCTTGTGTTGGCATGGACGATTAGATGTGTTATGTGTAGCATAACGGAGTAAATTTTCTATAATTCTCAAAACATCAATCAATCTCAAAATAGCAGGATCCAGAAGGTTACGTGAATTGTTCAATATAAATTAAATTTTTTGATGGATTAAATTCATATTATTTGTAAGATATTGTCCAGATAACGCAGATTATATTGGTTATCTATAATATTTAATATCTGATTATTTTAAATAAATTCCCTCTCAACATTGTCCATAAACAAATCTACAACAAACGTGGACAACTACTACCCATTGCAAGACCCCTGGTTGATGTAAAACTGGCTATCGCATACAAAAAGTCCCATGAAAGAGGTAAGTTTAATAAGACCAGTATATCAGCCACAGCAAATTCTATCAGTCCCCTAGATCTTAAGAGGTTACTTACTAGAGGAATAGCTCAATTCCTTGGAAGTAAGGTCGACAAATTGCTCATATCATTTGAAGTCCTATTAATTAAGGTACGTGTATTACTTACGGTGTTAGAAAGATATACAAAATCATCAGATATACTTGAAACAGGATGTTTTAGTTGGTATGAGGATGGCACCCATTAGGGCATTTGAGAGACTGACTGGTTTGCGGCCCCTTTACCTATTCTTGTAGCATGAAGCATTGAGGTCTGCATACAGATTGAAAGATCTTGGTGAAAATGAGAGCCCGAGGGAACACATATGAATCTGGAGGAGGGCAATTGGTCGGAAATTTTAATAGGTTCAAAGCGAACAGTGGAATTAGCTGAATTAGGAATAATTCTAAGAATGTAAGCACCAATTTTTTGAAGCGAGAGAAAATTAGAAGATCGAGAGAATAGTTCATTCCAAAAATCATAATTCTGGCGCTCTCAATATTTACAAGAACCAACCTTTTTTCTTCAGGCAAATTATTTAATTAAACCTCTTCGTCCAAAGCTGAGTAATCAGTGTCAGAGTTTTGCAAGAAAAGAGGGTCATGCACCATAAATCTCAGTTTAAAATATCTTGGGGTACCTATCCTCGGGAGGGAAGTTCAGCAGAATTCTGTGCTGACTTGACAGGGCGCTATTTAAAATCTTAAAGTTTCTTTTGGATTTGAGATACTTTCTTAGCCACAATAGAAGTCCATCTCGAAGCATGCGAATTTATCTATTAGAGTGAAATATGTGAGGCTATTCACGAATGTGCAGTTTCTAAGGAAAAACTATTTTTAAAAGTTCTGATACTAGTGAAGATAATAGAACCATAGCGCAAAGTTCAAGCCTAGGGAGCAACACCAATTTCCGTGGTGCAACGCGAGATTCTGAGGAAATTAAATTAACTGGAAGACATTCACCTTTATAGGTAGTACGTACATAAACACATGCTACATAGGCTGTTATGCTTGAATAAGCAATTCTGTGAAATAAAAATTTTCTATAGCATTGTATAGAAACACATATCTGTGATTTTTTAAACTTGATAACATTAACCATAGATTAATCATTATGACGACAGTATGGGATACTATCTAGTTTTAACATCTAAAATTTTTGCATGATAAGTTTTCCTATGGCAATCACTGCCGTAAGTAAGCCTAATGGACCATAACATTGGATTATGATAGACAGAATTTATTTTGGTAAAAGGTTCATCAAGAGAGCTTTTGAGAGTTGAAATACCAAAATAGTCACGTAGATGGCTTCAATTCAAAATCAATAATAATATGTTCGATACTTTTAGCCTGAGAAATGTGCTCCAAAAATTGTTCTGAATTTGAGCACCATTTATGCAGAGTGAAACTATGGAAATCATCTATATATTTTTTTTATGGCAGTGGCACACACACTAAAGGGAGATCCTATGGCGCTCGACGAGCGGTGTTTGTATGTGAATGTTGATTGACACGGTTCTTGAATAGTTGTAGGTTGTAATTAGGGGGAAACAGGTGCCCTGGGAGTGAGTTCCACAGTGATGCAGTGCACCAGATAAAGGAGTTCTCCGAAGCGATGTTCTAAGTGTTCCCAGTTGCAGGACGAACTGGTGTGCTCTTGCCGTCTGTCGCGACTGCCTGACGGGCGTTGCCGGGGGGCGGGATGAGGCGGGCCAAATCCTATGAACATCTGCCGTGAAAGTATCTGTGAAACAAGGACATCTCGGTGACATGTCTGCGGTGTTCCAGACTATCCACATTCCGAGTCAACTCCGGCTCGCCGACGAGACGCACAGCTCTCCTCTGAATGGAATCCAGCAGTTTAGGGTGTGCTTTGGTGCGGCACCCCAGATGTGTGAGCAATATTCTAAGCACGGTCTTATTTGCGCTTTGTAGGGCAAAAGCAACTGCTGCGGTGTATACAGTTTTTTGTTGCGAAATAGCGCACCAAGCTTCTGGGAGGCTGATTTTGCCATGTTAGCAACGTGGTCATGCCAGGACATATTGCTGTTGACCGAGACACCCAGCAGTCCGATTGACGAGGATGAAGGAATGGTCGATCCTGCCATAATGATGTCACGGCCCGCCGTATTGGCCCTCTTGGTAAACGTGGCTGCTTGCTTTGCTTCATTGAACTGGACCAAATTTTTGTCGCTCCAAGTTTGAACTTTCTCCAGGTCTTGATTAATGGCTGATATCTTCTCCTCTCTGAGTTGATAAGTCTCAGTTGCTGGTAAAGGTTTTTCTGATCTGAAGTGGGAGACAAGGGTACTGTCATCTGCAAAACTGTAAACAGGATTATTCGTTTCGGTCAGCAGGTCACTAATATAGATGAGGAAGAGAGTTAGTGTGTTAGTGAAAGTATTGCACCCTGAGGCACGCCACCGTTAATGGTGAATGTGTATGAGATGTGTCCAACAACTGCAACGTGCAGAGAGAAGCTGGCAGTCCGATTATTTCGGAATTGGGGTGATCGACCTGTATTGAGTCAAAAGTGGTACCTAGTGTTGTAAAAAACCTTTGGTGAGCTCTATAGCTTGGAGGGCGATAGAGACAACATATAAACTTGATTAATCCCTTGGCGGTTAACTTGAGCCACATGACGTCAAATTTGTTCGGTTCGAGTGTTTCGTCGCGGTGATATGAAAGGTCGCTTCGGACAAAAAGACATATTCCGAACATGTCTAAATGGGTTATGTAAGTCGTAACCAGGATACGAGTAGTTTACTGTTGTTGCTGTAGAACATACTTGTGTTTCTGTAAGGGCTAGTATGTGTGGTATATTTGCTTGTAGATGTTGGTGTACCGAATTTATGTTTGTATTTAGGCATCTTATGTTGCAGAAATCTATTCTAAAATAGTTCGGTATCTTTGATGTCTGTGAAATGCGGAATGAAGGATTCCCAGGGCCACCAAGCGCCCGGACATCCGAATGGCCGGTGAGTTTACTTCCGGAATATTTTAATCCTGGAAGTACTATCATGTCCATATATTCCTACCGTGGAACCCGGAACCACCAGCGCGGAAGCGGAACGTGATTCGTGGAAACCACTTAGCAGTTCCCAGTTCTGGTGGCGGACGATGCGAGGAGGCGTATTCGTCTACCACCTAGGGCCGCTTCCACAGGAAGCATCGTCCTCACACTCAATTCTTTGGTAGTCCCTAGACTGACATTGGTAAGACAGAGGTTTGTTGGTGTGATCAGCTCCAGACTTTGTACTTTGGTGTTCTCCAGTCTGGAGGAGGAAAAGAGGACGATGGGATTTGATGAGCCACATCCTGTGGCAAATTCGAAATGACGAGGGCGTCACTTCCCGTAATCAAACTGCTCTCACAAGTTTGATGTTCCTGCCCGCTAATACAATGCAGCCCCTCTTGTCACAAACTGTCATTGATCTGCTCCAGACGTTGTACTTCGGTGTTCTCCATCCTGAGCGAGGACGATGAGATTTAATGGGCCACATCCCGTGGCAACTCGGAAAGGCGGGGGCGTCACTACCCATAATCAAACTGCTCTCACCAGTTTGACGTTCCTGCCTGCTAATACAATGCAGCCTCTCTTGTCACAAACTGTCATTGATCAGCTCCAGACTTTGTTAATCGGTGTTCTTTAGCCTGGGGGAGGACGATGGGATTTGATGGGCCACATCCCGTGGCAACTCGGAATGGTAGGGGCATCACTCCCCTTAATCAAACTGCTCACACCAGTTTGACGTTCCTGCCTATGCATATATCCAAATTATTTAACTAATTATTAACTAATTATTAGCTATGACAAATGGAATATGTACCTAATTGCTTCATAAATGCATCTTCCAAGTCCTGAAGACGGTGTCCAATGAGATCGAGTACACAACGTTACCCCATAATTGATTACGTACAGATTTTTCATTTGTGATGAATGACCATTTAGCATTAGCAAAACCAGTGGATCTATTGAAACCTTTGGAATACTCGAAAAACTGAAGAAAACAATGTCTTATCTATTTACCTTTCTTCATTTAACTCAACTCATCCATCAAGCACATGACCATCAAAAACCAATATGCTCTCATGCTAATATTTCTCAAGAAGCGAATGAAGCAGGAGTTTGCTTCACTTTATTGAATAGGAAATTCTGAATGCAATTTGCCGCTGTAATTGCTCAATAATTTGGAGGCAGAATAATTATCACTTTAGAGCGGAGTTTAAATTTCTTTCAAGCGTTTCTTGTTCCCTAAAAACTTCGGAGCATTAACTACGGCTATTCAGTAATATGTAGGAATTAAACCAAATCTATTATATAAAATAGTTTTAATAAATTCTAGTTCTAGATTATCAAATCCGAAATAGGATTCCTATATATTATTATATATAAAGTTCGAAGTTTCCTTTTAATTTTGTCATTCAAACGAAATTCTGGGAAATATATCTTCAGGTAAACATAGTCAGGTCACTAGGTTTATCTCTATTTGATAATGCAACAGAAATAACTTTTCGCAAGAATCTATTAAAATAATGCAACAATTTTATCTACAGTAGTAGAGAGAATTAGACATGTCACCTATCTGAAAAGCTGTCTGAGCTATCTAAAAAGCAGTTTAAGCTGTCTATAGCGCTGTTTAAGCAGCCCAAGTCGCAGAAAACTTCGCGGATATCGCTAGTGCGAAGTTCCCACCGCGACGGTGAGTGTAGAACATAGCATCTATATCTACTAATAATAATATATAAATTATAACTTATTTGTATTTTAAAGCACGCACTCCCTCTTGCTTTTAATATGCCCATGGCAAAGGACAGTCTGCCTTTACTGTCCAGCACTTTCTCTAATATTTTAGATGAAATTAATGCTTTAGTTAGATAAATGCTTACTATAATAGAACTTATTTCTGTTGCTTTGAAAAATAGTGATATAGTGATCTAACTATGTTTACCTTACGATATATTTCACCGATTTCTGTTTGAATGAAAAAACTAAAAGACAACTTCGAACTTCATATATAAAACTCGCTATAGGAATCCTATATAGGGCTTGATAATCTAGAGTTTATTAAAACTATTTGATAGCTTTTAATAGATTTGGTTTAATTGCTGCACATTACTGAGTAGCCGTATTTAATGTTCCGAAGTTTTTAGTGAACAAGAAGCCCTTGAAAGAAATTCCAACTCCGCTCTAAAGTGATAATTGTTCTGCCACCAAAGTCTCGAGCAATTACAGCTGCAAATTGCATTCAAAAGTTTCCTATTCGAAGTTGTACACTTTATTGTTGGCTCTGATTTTCGTCGCAACTTCTTAAAACAGTCTGATTAAGATCCGGACGATAAGGTTAAATGTCTTAATTGTATGATTAAATTGAATATTTGGAGTTAAGAGTTTTTGAATAATTTAACACCGGAGATACATTCGACCCAAAAATAAACAATTGAATTTTAATAATAAAGAACGAGTTTTTATGTATAATAGCTATTTACATTGCAGGAATGTTATATAGAACTTGTACGAACACGTAAAGGTAGGACATTCGTCAAGCATTGAACAACGTTTCAATGTTTTCTAACTTTAAATATTTGTTCAAAAAAACTTGCAATAATTAAATTATGATAATGCTATATATTATTTTCAGTGTTCCAACAATAACATAAACTCCTTTCACTAGTAACTTCAGGAATCAGTAAAACGTTTAACGGTTTAGGCCGCTGGCACTATTTACTGCTACGGCTGCTCGTTACAATTTCTACGGGCTATTCCGTTATGACACATCTTACGTTTGGAAAAAGTTATCCATAAATACGTGTTTACGATTTAGAATACAGAAATAGTACATTTCATTACTAGTCCGGAAACTAGGCTTTTCCGGCGCGCGCACGACACTTGTCGGAAGTCGTGCAAGCACGGGAAAAGCTGTTTCTGGACGTGTAATCAACGATACTTTTCATAATACCTATCTGAAATCTAAACATAAAATTATTATAATTTTATGTAGATATCCAAAATCAAGTCATAATGCAATGTAAGCAAACGTCAAACTTGCAAGATAAGCAAAACACAAGCGTTGCTAGGGAGATGTGTTTGTATGCTTTATTACAATTGAAGCCAGTTTTGATGTATTGGTGATAAGTAAGGTCAGAATAATTAATTTTACTTAAAATTAGACTATAGACGCTGAAATGTGCTAGATTAATTTTGTAGACTCCATCGCTGTATAATTTTAACCCAATTTATTATACTTTATGCTTATTTTGTAACTAAATAACTGCAAATTTAGCACTTGATATTAGGGAACGGGAAAAACTTTTTCATAATACCTCTATGAAAACTCTCATTTTCGACGTCTCTGTAGAGCAAAGAAGGTAAGTCTTTCCGGTGCGCCCCCACGGGGAAAATTTTCCCGATCCCTAATTAGGGAGTGGGAAAAGTTTTCCCGGTCCCTAGTTTTCAGTGCTAAATTTGCAGTTATTTAGTCACCAAATAAGCATAAAGTAGTAATAAGCTGGTTTAAAATTATACAGCGATGCAATCTACAAAATTAATCTAGTACATTTTAGCGTCAATAGTCTAATTTTAAGTAATAGTTATTTACATTACTAGATGCGAAAGTAAATTTTTTGGTGTAAGGAGGTTTTTGAATAGCCGAGGCGAAGCCGAGGCGATTCAATACCTCCGAACACCAAAAAAGGCTTTCGCATCGTGTGATGTATTAAATTTTTTCTACTGCTTGCTCTCTGATCAATATTATTAATTAATGAACTTGATTTTATTCAAATTACAATGATAAAATAAGGATTTTTCACCTGTAAAATAATCCATGACAACTAGTTATTTGAGTAATGTCAAAGTCTGTCAGAGTTTTTGAATTGTTTAATTTCGCTAGTCTAATATGTTCTCTCAAGACCAAAACGTTGCTATTCAAAAGTCAGCTGAGTTGGCATGTTCCTCACTGTTACCCGAGACGTCGAAAGACAGATACCATCAAACGTATAACCTGTTTTTAAAATGGTTGGCGGATAAAACCGTTTCTCAAATTGACGAAAATGTGATGTTAGCGTACTTCCAAGAGAAATCTGAAACCTTATCACCTCCGTCCCCATGGTCGCAATATTCCATGCTTAAATTGACTATTTCTGTGAACAAAAATCAAGATATTTCGCAGTATAAGAAACTCCTTGCATTTATTAAACGAAAAAACGATGGTTACGAAGCTAAAAAATCTAAAATTTTCAGAAAAGAAGAAATAAGAAAATTTCTACTTGACGCTCCTAATTATGGCTATTTATCTATGAAAGTAATAACAGTAATGGGAATAGCTGGAGCATGCCGGACCGATAAGATCCATAAAATGAAATTGAAAGACGTCGAGATCAAGGATGACGTAGCTATTGTTAAAATCATCCAGAGCAAAAACAAGATTCAAAGAAGTTTTGTATTAACCGATAATGGAGGTCCAGTTGCTTTTGTGAGGTTACTACAAGATTACATTAAAGTTAGGCCAAATAATTCACAAGACGAACGCTTGTTCTATCGTTATGAACGAGGTAGGTGTGTGAATCAGGTGATTGGAAAACACACTATGGGTCTGGTGCAGATAAGGTAACTTCTTAATAATGGGTTTTTTTTTGGAAAAATTTTGGTACCAATCGATTCGTTTTTTTTATTTTCTTTCCAAAAAAGTGAGGATCATCGAGATATATCACGTTTTTTTGGTAAAAAAGTGATATTAAATGTTCGTAATGTCGGTGCAATAAGCCATGTTTCCATTACAGACGCCACGTTTTTAAAGCAAATTGAGCCTCAAGTAGGCTTGCAAAATGCGAGGCAAAATGTCAAAGTTAACAAAAGCCAAATTTAAAACCGATAATGTCGATTTGTTGACAGCATTTCGAAAGCTTTTTAAAGATCGTGATCAAAACGCAATAAAAATGAAAATTCAAGGTTCATTCGAGCTATATGAAATCGTATTAAATTATAGCAATGAGAATTATACGATTTTTTAGAAGGTAAAGTATTACTAAGGGAGAATTTAAGGTGTAAAAATCGGCGATGCCGAAGACAGTGCGCAATTACACAGCGGGCGGACAAACTATTTGGAATTTTTTTTATTGCAACTTTGCCGTAAGCAGTACTCAGTGTCAATAGGATCGTTTTTTAAAAATCGAAAGTATCAATGCGGCAGCAACTATGTCTTTTTTGGCACTGGTCATGCGGAATGAGATCGGGACTAGCAGCGGCAGAATTAGGAGCAGGAATAAAAGTATAATACAAATATACAGATATTTAAGAGATATTTGTTCTTGGTATTTACTTCGCGCAAGCCATTCGTCATGCATGTGCGTAGTGCATAAAACGAGACGAAACTAACCCAAGCTAACCCAAGCTAACCGAAATTGTTCCCATACGTTTGCATGAAGAATGGCTTCATGTACGTGCGTAGTGCCTAAACCGAGACGAAACTAACCCAAAGGTAACCCAAACTAACTCGGAGTAGTTCGAACTATGTCGTAGGTAACGCAGAGTAGCTTGGAGTTAGTTACGCGGAGTGGCTCGGACTAGCTTGGATCAGGTCATAAGTAGCTCAGAGTAGTTTGTAGATTGCTCGAACTAGGGCGTAGGTAGCGCGGAGTGGTTCTGACTAGCTTGGAGTGGTTGGAGTAGCTCGTAGGTAGCGCAGACTGGCTTGGACTATGTCGTAGGTATCGCGGAGTAGCTTGGAGTAGGTCGTAAATAGCGCGGAGTGACTCAGACTAGCTTGGAGTAGGTCATACGTAACTTAGACCAGTTTGGAGTATGATACAACTGAGACTAGGTTGGAGAAGGTCGTAGGTAGCGCGGAGTAGGTGGTAAGTAGCGCGGAGTTGCTCGAAGTAACTAGGAGCAGATCCTAAGTAGCTTAGAGTAACATGGACTAGATCGTAGGTAGCTCGAAGTAGGTCGTAACATTGTTTATATTTATATAAACAATGGTCGTAGGTAGCTCGGAGTGTAGTTCATAATAAGTCGTAAGTAGTTTGAATTATTACTCACTTCTCTCTCTCGAATAACAAACACAACAACCAACCCAAACTAACCGAAACAAAGTAAAAAAATAAATTATTTCAGAAAACAGATTTCATTACATTAATTTGAGTTCGCTTTACTCCCGGAGTGTGCGGAGGCCAACCTGGCCAACGCATGAAATGTAGCGCGCTTATTTGGCTTACTTTGGATTGGCTAAAGGGCGATCACATTGCCTTACTTTCAATAAGAGAATATATGCGTTGCAACGTTTGGCAACCTTGACCGAGACCTCCGTGACTTACGTCTGGCGACTATCCCATAACTCTCAGCAGCATGCCTAAATTCACTTTTCGCAGGCCCTTCGGTCGCTCCGCTCGCTACGGGGGCTCAAGAAAAGGAAACTAACCAGGTGCTAACCCAAACTAACCCAAGACATACTCAAAATCAAGAAAAAAAAAACTGTTTCGAAATCTAACCTTAAAAAAAATAAAACGAAACCGATGGGGTTTGAACTCGCGTTGCCGAAGTGAAGGCTAACCATGCAAACCTCTAGACCATCAGAGGCTTACAAACGATTTGTTACATCACGAATTACATGAAAACAGCTGACTGCTGAGAGTTATGGGATAGTCGCCAGACATAAATACCTCCGTGTCAGTATGTCAAATTCATTTACCGTTTTAAAATTTTTAAATTTGCTTGATCTTGATTTTCACCTGCCCAAGTAGTAAGGTGTTTTAGTGATTCTACACAAGTTTAAACTTAAAACTTGATCTTTGGAGGCACAAATGTGGTGATTCTTCAAATTTTCTTTGCTTCATCTCAACCAGAATCGCTTAAACTACTCTAGACACCCCCTTGAAAACAAAAGAAAGTTTGCAAGGCGGACGCGGACAACCTATAAATTATTATCTTTTCAACCAGATCCCATGTAAGTTGCAATAATTTAAAGTTTTTAATTATTTGCATATAAAAATATTCACAAAATGAATGATAGTTGTATTTATCAAAAAATATTGAGTTTTTTGTCAAATTTGACATTTGAAAAATACTGCTTGATGCTTAAATTGTCTTTAAAAACGTCACTTCTGACATAAAAGTATGGCTTATTGCACCGACATTACGAACATTTAATATCAATTTTTTACCAAAAAACGTGATATCTCGATGATCCTCACTTTTTTGGAAAGAAAATAAAAAAACGAATCGATTGGCACCAAAATTTTTTCAAAAAACCCATTATTAAGAAGTTACCTTATGTGCACCAGAACCCACACTATTTCGAATGTTCCCAAAGAAATAGCCAAATTTTTGAAACTTGAAGACATAAATAAATACACTGGTCACTCGTTTAGAAGAACATCAGCTACGTTTCTCGCAAATGCTCCAGGTGTCGACATTTTGGATTTGAAAAGACATGGCGGTTGGAGGTCTTCGTCCGTTGCGGAGGGATATATTGGTGATTCGTATACTAATAAAATTGAAATTTCCAAAAAGATCTTACATGAAAATCCTACTTTTATTCCATCTAACGACGTGAGAGTGACAAATAGAACTAGTTTTAATATGGTCCAAGTCCAGGATAATAACGAGACTTTAATACGTAGCGGCGGCGAAGCTTATAAATTGAATGACATTCCATCAATTTATCTTTCCAACTGTTCAAATTTCACTGTTAACCTTAATGGTAATAAATAATTATTATTTAAGTTTTATATCATTGTTATTATACCACTTGTTTCTTCAGTAAACAGGTATAAGCATTGTGTTATTTAATTTTTTTCCAAAATTCGGTTCAATAAATACAATAAAAATTTCTTACGAGTATTCGTGTTTTTTTGTCCTGGTCCCGAAAGTAGTACTTTCGTAGCTAGCAACGTAGTCATTTCGTAGCTAGCGACGTATAATATTCAGGTAAGTTTAAGGTTTACTTTCGTTATGTTTCGTGTTGCGAGTGCCTGAAAGTTCATTTATATATACAGTAGTACAAAAAATTATTTTTTCTTCAAACGTCAGTAAATCCGTCATTACTCGACTGTGTAGGCG
>MU184037.1:44179-57051 GCA_016904865.1 Pissodes strobi | reverse complement strand
AATAAAAGTCGATATAGCAGCAACTTCAAACTGTTACAAAAATTATTTCACCGCCAAGGCATGCTACGTTGACATCAAAGGCGAAACTTCTGAAAGCCATTAGTAGATGTAATTGCTCAGGATTTGGAAGAACAAAAGCCGTATCGCTAAGGTATTGATATTTCTTAAAATGTTTCTTTTATGTAAATGTTACTATTATAATATATACTGGTGGAATGAAACTTTTTATAAAAATGAACTTACTTTATGGTATGGTAACAAGGCGACGAGATATGGAACAGAAATAGAATCTCGGTCAACTGCTGATTTTGATATAAAAATTGGTTTAAATATTTGAAAACGTAGGCTAGTTTTATGGGTGCAAATTCAGATGTATTAGTTGGTGAAAATAGCCTCATTGAAGCTACATATCTGCATTATGTACTATCGAACGAAGCTTCGAAAGGCATTAAAGAATAATCACAATAATTAAAATAGAATTCAAGGCCTGAAGATTTCTTGGCATGTTGTCAGAACAGGTAAAAGTACTTTTTCGTTCACCGTATTTTGAATTACCTATATTTATGAATAAAATTGGTGATACCTTCAGACCATAACATGGTGCGGTGCTTTTAAAATATACCTAGACCCGCGTGTCTTCCTAAAATTATCTCGCATCTCCTAAAATTATCATAAAGATACTTAAACAAATTTTATACCGAAATATGAAAAACCCATCTTAATATTTTGGCAAGAAATAGTGGTTGTTATATTTGTGTCGTGCTTAAGATTGTAGATCCATTATTTACAGAAGGATATCCCATTAAGAATTTTAACGGTCATATTATACCGTTGTTTAACCTAAAATACATACATTTGTTTGATGGATCGTTTCCCATAACGCAATACTGTTGTTTCTTTTTATATGTTATATTTGCATTTAACAGGTCATCTCAGCAGCCTGGCAGCCGTTAGGGCCAGAACATATTTATTGAATGAACGATTCTTAATAAATACTATTGTTTGTTCTCGTTTATTTTTAATTAATGCTGTTGTAATTGCATTTAATAAATGAACTGGAAAACGAAAGGAGTCGACAAATACGTTTTTATTGGAAATACATAAAAATCTTATTTTTATTAAAATAGTGATATGAATTTACAAGCGGAGAGACTTATTAGGGATCACAGTCAAATTCTTTTGAGACCCCAGAAGGTAACTGAAGAAATTACACAAATTCGCCATCTTGTCTAATTGCTATTTTTTCAAATTGTCTTGCTATAATAATGTTAATTGTTATTTATTCATTTAGTAAAACAATAATTGCGTCTGCATACATGGAATATTGTTTAATCCACCGTACATCATAGCAATGTCATTTATGCTGTTACAGACGGTATTACTCCCTGTTACCTTAAGCGGACATAGCGGGTTTATGCAATAAACTGCTATTCACTTGAAACGCATACGAAAAATTTTTAGTCTAGAATTCAACGTACCTATCCCTAAAGCCGCAAAAGCTTTTTAATACGATGTTTAAAATAATCTGGTACATTGTATGGTCTATCCACTAGGCTAGGAGGTGTTTTTAATATTGTGCATATTTGAATGTACAGGGTTATAATATTGGTTTTCGTATTCAATTATTACAATCAAATGATTCGCGGTTAAAATGTAAGTAATAAATTCGGGGGCTTTTTGATACTTTCCTTTAATAGCGTCAAAACTGCGAGACTGAAGTGTTAATATAGATTGAATTCTAGGTCTCTGCTCTGTCTCATATAACGCACAGAAATATGGTAATGGCCACCTGCGTTTTGTCTGTATTTACCAAATCTATCTCAAGAGGAGCCTGAAATTTCGCTAAGAGACCATAATTCTTATCGAGTTCATTAAAACAGTATTTGGTAATTTCAAGCAGCAAAAGAAGGGTATCACTTAAAGCAGTTCGTATCTGTCGGATATCAGTTTTTGAAAAAAAATTTTAGGATCCAACACAATGTCCGTCAGTTGTGTCTTTACTATAGGTTCCTGAAAAATGTCAAGTTTATTATTTTGAATGGGGGTTTTATATATACTATTTTCCACCATATTGTTATGATGTTTACGAAATCAGTAGTATCGAGAGAGTGTGATATACGGCTACCAAAATGTCTTATAGCCTCTATTACGAAAGAGTTAACAAATGTTAATAAAAGTTTCACATTTTGCCGCTCTAGAGATGAAGGAAACAATGTTTTAAAAACCTATAATACTCTAGATCATGTAATTTTTTAATCTCAGAAAAAGAAGCGCATTTCTTAAGCTAACAAGTGTCAAAATCAAGAAAATAAAGCATTTGGTCAGGTTTAGAGTTAAGCCAATTAGTAAAAATATATTTGAGTAAGTGAACTGTGTAAATAAGTAAAATAATGGTCTTTCATTATCTGTCAGGTGAGGATAAAAAATACTAAGTTGCTCTGTGTTGAAAAATGGCTCCTTGTTTTCCCGTTGACAGCATTATTTTCACTTATTGTGCAAAAAACTACATAAGTACCAGATTTCCTCCAAATTTTCAATAATGAACTTGAAATAAATTTTAGAGTTGTTCGGAATTAATTTTTGAGACGTGAGCTATGTGAACTATCTCTTTAAAGCTTGAACACATACTTGTAATGTCATTTGATGGTTTGACAGAATCAGGTATAGTCATTATCAGTAATAATTTCCTCTAAATGTAGGGCATCAGATATTGACTGTATATCGTCCAAAGTATATGAAATAAACGGTGTTTTCAATTTTGATGTTGAAATACAAACTGACTCGTAATACAAAAGAAATTGAATATTTAGGTTATAGTTAATTACAATCGCCCAATGGGCAAGGTGTATATCCAATTATTATAAAAATAGTTAATCTTTCACCTTCTTGAGACAAACTTTGGGCAGGAAACCAATTTATTAGTAGTTTAAATGTAGAAAATTTGTCAATAAACTCCTCAAAAATCTGAACTTCCTCAAACTCAATTTTGTTTATTTCAAGTGCTCTTGACAAATTTAACTCATCAATATTTTTAAGGTTTTCATTTTTACTTGGCCGTATTTTGACAGCTTTTGATAAATAACTAGGGCAATTAAAAAAATAGACGGTGTACAGTCTTCTTTTAGACGTGATTTTAGTAAATCTATTGTAAACAACTTACTATTGTTTGAATCTTGAGCTGTTGTATTTTTTAATATACGACCGTTAGAAAAATGAACTTCACATACTTTCTTGTTGTTTGTGGGCTCCAAGTTATCTCGGAGTATGGCTTTTAGCCATTTTTGTCGTAAACTTACGACTTTTGGAAAAGAAAAACATGAACTTTAGGCCCATTTTTATAGTTTCTGATATAGCTTGGAATACAATACATTTGAGGCATAATTACACTAAGTATAAGTTACCACCAAACTAGCCGAAACCGGGAGAAATACAATTAAACAGAAACAAAAACTTATAAACTGTGCTGTAAAAAAACCGGCCGAACAGCACAAAAGTAACAAGTCTTTAAGTCCGAAACATACGGCTTTACGTAGTTAAAAATACGCCTAAAATATAAATTGTATACTTATTACGTACCACCACTGTTACGTACCACATTATAAAAAGAGGAAAGAATATCTTATGGAAACATGGTTTTTACAATATTGGAGAAACTGTAATGTAAGAGATACATTCTTGATATACGGGCATCCTTACACTCGCTTCTATCGTAGTAGCCTGGCAACGTTGTAACCAATTGCGCCTCGATCGCGATTACCCTTCCACCCGCAAGCCACGAGCTGAAATTTTGTGAGCTCTTTGCCCCTCTTGTAGAGGTGTTGTGTATCGAAGCGATCAGCTTACGATTAGCCTTCGTTAGAATAACATTCAAGACAAAATGCAGACCATTGGTGATTTCCAAAAAAAAATATGTATATCAAAACTGATAATATATATCGTTTTAAGGAATTAACAAAGCCGTTTTACAATATGTAATGCTGTGTGCTTTTTAAAAAATAAATGCTATTTTTCGAACGGTATTCGAAAACGTATAACCTGACAAATAAGTGACCTTGATATTTTTGTATCATCATCATCTAGCCTTCTGTGTCCAAAGTTGAACATAGGCCTTCCGTAAATTATTCCAGTTGCGTCGGTTCTGAGCTTCTTGTAGCCAGTTTCCAGCGATTCTTTTGACATCGTCTGTCCATCGTGTAGGTGGTCTACCTCTACTCCTTTTGTCAGCATTGTGGCTACATGGCCGGCCCAGTTCCACTTAAGCCATGCTATGCGCTCGATCACATCCGTGACGCCTGTCCTTCTTCTTATTTCCTCATTTCTGACTCTATCTCTGAGAGTCAGTCAGTAGCGATCTTTCCATTCTTCTTTAGGCTACTCTGAGTGGTTGCTGTGGCCTGGGTTAAGGAGAGTGTTTTGGCACCGTAAGTCATGACTGGGAGCACGCATTGGTCGAAGGTCTTCATTTTTAGGTGATTTGATATGTTGCTCTTGAAGATGTCTGATAGAGCTCCATATGCACTATGCAGCCCATGCCAAGGTAATTCTTCTTTGCAGTTCAGTGGTTTGGTTATCTCTGGCAATTTGGATTTCATCACCTAAGTATTTATATTTGTGGACTAGTATTATTTCGTTACCACCGACCTATAGGTTTTTCAGTTGGTATCAAATTTGTCATGAATTGCGTCTTTCCAAAGTTTATGTTTAAACCGACTTCTTTGCAAATGGCATCTAACTGTTATTAGAATTTTGTCGTCGGCAAATCGCAGGTGGGAGAGCATTTCGCCGTCAATACAGTTTCTTTTGGTGCCCCAGTCCAACTGCTCGAAAGCATGTTCCAGGACTGCCGTAAAAAGTTTGGGAGATAACGTGTCCGCTTGTCTAATTCCTCTTTCGACTTTTATAAATTTTGTATCTTTATGCAATCTTACAGTCATGGTGGCATTGCTGTATATTTATTTAATCAGTTTAGAGTACCGATAGCGTATACGGCTTTCCACCAGCGCTTTCATTACACCGCTTATTTCGATCGTATCGAATGCTTTGCGGAATTCGACTAAGGCCAGGACCAGGGGTCGGTTGTATTCGATGGATTTTCCTATATGGCTTTTTATACAGTGGAGGTGGTCTTTAGTGCCAAAGTGCGTCCTAAAACCCGCCTGTTCCCTAGGTTGATAAAAGTCCAATTTTCTTTCTAATCCATTTGCTATTATTCTTGTGAATAGCTTGTAGAGGTGGTTTAACAGGCTTATGGGTCGGTAGATTTCAAGATCTGTTGGATCGCCCTTCTTGTGTGTTAAAATGGTTAGCGCATTGTGCCATCTTGTAGGTGATTCGCCGCCCGCCTTGGTGCAGACATAAGTTGAACAGTTCCTTTATTTTCTCTAAAAGTATGTCCCCTCCAATCTCGAAGGCTTCTATAACAGTACCGTCTTCACCAGGAGCTTTATTTCTTTCCATTTTCTTTAGTGCGTTTCTTATTTCATCTGTTGGTTAATTACTCTTTTTCCAGAGTTATCTAAGTTTTCTGTTTATTGCTCATCAAGGTTTTGTCGACTCTTGTATAATTCTGTATAGAATTCTTCAACTACCCTTAATAATTCATCTCTATTGGTAGGTCGTAGTTCCATTTTTGCCATTTAATTTGATTATTTCTTTTTTGCCATTGTTTAATTTTCTCCTTAGAACTTTGAGACTTTTATTATCTTCGATCGTTTGTTGGATTTGTTCACTTTTGTACTTTGCGTTATCTCTTCTGATAGATTTGGATATCCTTTTGCTTATCTCTCTAAGTTCGTGGTGTTCTTTGTTCTTATCGCTTTGCATTTTTCTCCTGTCTTCCATTAATGCTAGTGTTTGAGGACTTAGTCTATTGGTATTTGATTTCTTTTGGCAATGAATTTTCTAGCTTTCCTCTATAGCTTCCAGTATAAGGTCATTTTAGATCTTGACATCTTGGTCTGTGTTTTTCTTGCTTTCAAGGATAGCATTGATGTGTTCTTGGAATGTTTCTGTATTTTCAGGGTCTGTCCAGGTAGGTGTGTATTTCTTTTTAATCATACGATACCTCTCTTATCCAAGGTCTATTTCTATAGACGCTCTCACCATTCTGTGGTCGCTTCCCGTTGAAAACTGGTTCAGGACTGTAACATCTCTAAAGAGTTGCTTCTTGTCGGTGATGATAAAATCAATTTCATTTCGTGTTTTTCCATCGGGGCTCTCCCATGTCCATCTTCGATGATCCTTTTTGTAGAAGAAGCTGTTCATTTGGAATAGGTTCTTTTCTGGCAGGAAACTAAGTAAAGTTGTACCGCGTTCGTTTCTGCTTCCCAAACCAAATTTTCCCAGTGATGTTTCTGTAGCATCGGTACCTCTCCCAATCTTAGCGTTGAAGTCACCACATATTATGGTAAAATGTGTTACTGTTCCATTCAGGGCTAATGTGATGTCATCGTAAAATTCTTCTACTTCGTAGTCCGCATAATCACTTGTCGGAGCATATACTTGCACAATTTTTTAAGCTTCGAGATAGGGAGAGCTATTCTAGTAGAGACACTTTTCACTGATATGACGTTGTTTTCGTGTTTTCTGTGTACAAAGAAGCCGACGACGGCGACGCCTCCCATTATTTCAATTTCGCTACCGACATTTTTGTATATATGATTTTAAATATTTTTGAACGGTCTGTTGCAGCACCTTCATGTAAAATGTCCACGGGCACAAGTTGTAAACAGATCAACGGCCAATCAGCTAGTTGGCATGTAAAGAACTATACCTACATGCTACAAACTCCTGATGCTACAAGCCGCCAAAAATAATATTATATACAGATGTTATAAAAATATGCCGCAACATTAAAATGTTTCACAGAACCGTGGACCTCAGGCACAATAAATTATTTATATTCGACCGTACATTAGATGATAAATCCACCACAGATCTATAACGTTATATTATAGTATTACTGATCCATTCTAAGCTAGCTTTACTCCTGGAAAAATATATCTTAAATTTAAGTTATATGATTAATATAAATACTTCGCAATATTTCGCTGCGCGGTGAATTGCCACACTTTTAGCATTTGTAGCTAAGGCCAGTAGATAATAATTGAAATATTTTTTTGCAATGTAAACATACGTGCGTTGATTTACTGTGATAATTGTATTTATCTTTCTCTTCATAAAGAAAGTAAATAAAAACTTTGCATATTACTTAGTTCCCGATTCTTGTGAAACACATATAAAAAACGCCTCATATTGTATGCAGCTTTTCTACGTGCATGTTTTGCACTGATTAACTTTAATAATTGATAAATCATTAAGTTTCATTTATTTGAGCTTAAAAATGTTACAAATAGAATTAATAAATATGCCATATAAGTGCTATGTACCAACGCGGTAGCGTGTAAGGGCGGCTATACTCAAGCCTAAAGTTCTTGTTTTTGGATTCCCGAGTGAAGATTCCTGAAAATGCTAAAAATTTCATTATATTTCCTTTATCGTCCAGGTTTAGCACGCAGCTTCCGAAGTGCACATCTCTTGCCCTAACCGACGTCGAACAGAGGGCAAGGTAATGAGTGCAGCCCTAATAGAAGCCTAAGGTTCTACCTTTTAAAGCCATTATAGCTTTCAGTCTACCAGGCGTTGAGACTCCCAAGGAAGGTACAGCCTGCCTAATTCCTGAAGTAATCCGCCATAGGTCGTTGGCCAGTTTATTCATTGCTTTCCTTAGGATGGCAGCAGCCCTACTGTAGAACTTACCTAAGGAAGGCTCAGGTCGCATTGAACGCACTGTGCAACCCTGTGATTCCAAACGATCGGTCTTCTCGTTGTCCTGGACATTCGAGTGCTCGAAATCAATACGTAACTGACCCTATTATGCCGGGCGAAGAGTCTTAAGAAATCCCAGACATCAGCGCACAATGAACCCTAGCAAACTGAATGGCAGACGGAGTAGTTTTGTCGTTTGAGCAGATGTAGATGCCCTTCCCTCTGAAGGCCCTTAATAGGCTCCCATACCAGTATTTGAGAATCGCATACATTTGGGCCTTGAACGCGCATGTCTCGTCTCTATGGCTTCTCCATACACCCCCGTTCCAATACCACCCTCCTTTTTAGAGCACGCTGCATACTAAACTGCTCCATTAGCTGTAGGTGGGTTACGATCCGTCCTCAACTATATATTATTAAGAGATATATGAAGTTTGAGGGGTCTACTTGATCCAATGGTGGGCAGTATATTGTCACACCTCATTAATGAACGACCATTAAGTAATAAAAGTCTTCTCAGTCTCAATTTTCAAATTGATAAAAATAGAATTCTTAGGGTAGGAGAATGATTAGAAGATGCCAAAATTTACCCAATTTTCCTTCCCTATCACAACTTAGTAGTTGCACTGATGTTGAAACAAGAACAGAAGTGCAATGAATGCTGCAAGCCGCCAAAAATATACAGAGATTATAATATTATATTATAATATAATAATATAATATATATTATAATATTATATTATATTATGCAAGAGCTCAAACTGTACTACCAAATTTTAAACTGAAATATTAGCCTCTGAATGGACTTTGTGAGATGAAGAACTTTGTTCAAAAATGTGTCAACTAGATTCAGGGCACAGCCTGCTCAACAAGATCAAACATTATCTACCAAAAGGCAGGATAGAAATATCTCATCCCTTTGTTCGAACTGATATTGACTACGGTAACCTTTTTTGAAAGAGCGTTCGAAATTAAGGAAAACCGTATATTATTAGATGTTTCAGTGACTCAGGAAAATATAGCTACATGGACAAAACCTCCTTTAGAGAACCTCTAACCTTTTGTTAGGCTTGCGCAAAAAAAGCAATTTTTTTATCATGATTAGGTGATTAGGCCGGTCTATTTATCCACCTTGACTATTTTATCTATGTTTCTTTAAGAGCTAGTTCCTGTACAAAGACTTTTGCAAAAATATTTATTTACAACGAAAAGGTTTTCGAAAATTTGACCTAGTTAGGCTGCTGCTCTAATGGCTTTATCAAATTTTATACTTATGAAAATGATCGCCGATTTGATGTTTTTTTCTGTTATTTGATTAATTTTTCCCGGACGAAAAATATGAATTTTTTTGTCCAACGAAATTGCTCGGATCTCGATCTCGCCAAAATCGTTACCTGGAAAGGAGAAATAGACAATTTTATTTATCTTGTTCATTATTTATTCTCCTGTTTATTTGCTTTTCTTTGCAAAGTAATTAAATTTCCTTAATTGTCGCCCGTTCTTAAGAAAAATCTAATTAGTACTTGCGATGAACAAAAATCGTCTATCTTTAATTAAATCTCTTAGATAATTCAGCTTTTAATCAGATGTATAGTGTTACACAATTTAAAAGAAAGAAAACGAAATCAAGTAAATTCAAAAAAATATGTACGAACTATAGAGTTCGCAATAAGAAACAAGTTGCAACTGAAGAGAAGAAAAGAGAATAACGAAGTTTGACAAAGATGCCCTTCTTGTCGGATATGACCTCATACAGACTACCAGTGCCTAGTGATGAAGCTGCTTCTATGTATATTTACAAAATCTGTATTGTATAAATGTATCATAAGACATAAGATAAGAGATAAAATTGATTTTAAAATGTGTTTAGCTTAATTGATTTTACCTGTTACAATTACACTATTAATTTTTAAATATGAAATATAAAAAATATGTCTATTGGGAAACAAAATAAAAAAACAGAACACGCATAATGGCCAAGCACTTGTGACCATTTCAGCAGTTTCAAGTGAGGAATGTAATAAGTAGCAGTAAAATAGATTTGAGTAGTTCTTGCGTAATTGATATTTCCCTACTTTATACATACATATACATAAAATAATTACAATAAAATATTAAACAAAACAGCAGATGCTGTATAAGATTATGGATTCGTAAATATAATAGTTTCATTTAAAGCGATATTGTGTATTACTATTTTATTTATAATTTGTTACAGGTATGTTCTGGAGGTCCGGGAGGACAAAAGCTATCGGCGGACCAATACCGGGCATGTATCAGATCACGTGCCCTAAACGAAGCATCCCATGCCCAATTAGGATTCTTAGCTTTTAGAGACGACATAGCGGCCAATAGTAGTCCAGCAAAATATCCTGTACATCCTTTGAAGCCAATGAAAAATGCCTTTAGAAATAAAAATCTTAGTAAATCGGGTGGTAAGTGAATGTAGGTCAAAATCGTCGAACTGTTTGAATTTCGTGGATCAAAGGCCGTAAGTCGACAGCAGCAATAGCGGGGTGAACTTCATGTTTTCGTTGCCCACGAAGGTTTGGTCGAAAGATCATCTCGTGTCAGACCAACCGATACGAAGAGCTAGAATGATATCATTGCTATACTGTCAACCAAATTAAACTTGCACATAATTTATCTCTCGAAGTCCCTTTATTCATATATTAATGAATATATTTTTTGGGCTTCATGGATACAATCTCTATGAGGGAAACTTCAATTTCACTTCTTACAAAGAGTAGTGGCGTAGCTATAGCTTATTTGACAAGAATGATGCCTTTGACTGCCCTGCAAACCCAAATGAAGAGATTCGTACATAATTTGAGCAAAATTCACTTTACATGTAGATCGCTTTAAATCCATGAAGGAATTTAAACTAAAATTCGTAATTAATTGGTATATATCACAAAAGTCTTACATTGCAGCTAAGATTATTCTCGGAATTAGTTGATTTTGCAGGTCTCAAATGCTTTTGCTGACTACCATTTATCATATTTTCTGACGCACTTAAACTCGCAAAGTAACTCGTGGTTGGAGATGGAAAACGTCGTCCATAATATTGAGTTTTGCCTAGTTTTTTTCTTATAACACAAAATTTGAAACTATAGAAAAGCTTAAGAGTTTAAAATTATTGGTTTAATGAAAACAATTTTCACAAATTCCTAGCTGTAGCTTCAAAAACATTTCCACATTACTGACAGCGCACAAATAATATATAAATAATAATTATAAATAATAAACAGAGGACTATTTGCAAATTGAGTCATAAAGTAAAATGCACATCTTGTAAGCTATGATAAATGTAATGAAATATGTAATGGACAATCTAGATTTGTAAGAATGATATATGCAAAATATCATAGAGTAATACTCAAACATGCAAACATGTAGTTTTGTTTTGTAGCAGATGACAATAGTTGAAAAAACTGGTTTTAAAATAATAATAAACGAAACGCAATAGTTAATTTATTTTGTCACTCATGAAATCGTCAAAATTGTAGTACTCTTGCTTAATTATGAACATTTTATGTTTTTCCTCTAAATTACTGAGCAGATTTAGGACAATTTCAACCAAGAAGATAGTGATGGTTAAGCAGGTTTTGCCTCCATACAGTGCTCCTCAACATGTATGCAAAATATCCAAAAATTTCGTTATCAAGTTTCCAACAAATTTATTTAATTACTAAAAAGCTGCTTTTGCTAAGACTATATTATGCAGAAAACGGAAAAAACTAATTTCTGCAACCATTTTGCATACTTAAAAATATTCGAACACAATAACTTAAAAATGTCATAATTGTATTTGAAAATTTTGACTAATGAACATGAACATGAGAAAACTGAAAATATTAAATTTAGTAGGATGAAGCATCTTACCTCAAAATTTAATTGTTTTCGAAATAGTATAGGTTTTGGAATAATTACAAAATACTACTTCTCCGATATAATAACTTACCTATTTAGATACCTGCTGCTACCTGGGAAAAGGGTTTATTTTTCAAATGACATGACATTGATCTTTGAAGTTGGATTTACAGATTCAGCTATTCGATTGTTGAAAGGTTGAAAATGGTCGAGCTGTATTTAAAAATATGATAATAATGCTATAACATCACTAGAATAGGATAGCAAAAATGCCCAGAATGGTTGGAAAGTACCATCAGTGTCAACTGTACTTAATAATAAAATGCCATCTCTAGGAAATAGGAAAATGACGAAACAAAGAAACGAAGAAAGTGATCTTGCCATATTTCTTTATTTTCAAGGAAATCTATCAGGGACTGTGTCAGACAACAAGACTGTTGTTATGGAACAGTTCAGAGAACGTTATACGGATTCCATAATTTTAAAAATAGGCCAGTTCAACAATCAAATGATGCGCAAAAAAGAAGAGGACATGAATTTGTTCAAATTATAAAAGCAAGTTTTAATTTATTAGTGCATAAGGTTATAAGAGTTGAAATAGTATATTGTGCAACAAGTGCTGAAAATAAGACTTTTCACACGAATGAGACAGTTTGGTGACACGAGCCGTAAGCGAATGTCATAAAGTCTCATGAGTGTAAAAAGTCTTTTCAGCACGTGTAGCACACTATACTTTTTCTACGACTGCTACATACAGGGTGCCCCACTGGGAGTGTGGTAGAAAATTACATGTTATATAGGAAACATTTTTATTATTGATTTATCAGAAAATTTTATTCCTAATGAAAGAAGCTACGTGAGTAAGAGATTCTCGCTAAACTATAACTAGGGGCACAGTCCTAAAATGGGGCCATCGGAGTGGGGTCCCTATTTTCCAAATATTTTGAAAAAGAGGCTCCGAGGGCGAAGCCCTAAAATGGGGCCCCAGGGGGGCGAAACCCTAGAATGGGGCCTATGGTTCGGGAGTCCCTTTTTTTACAGATTTAGCAATGGAGCCCCCGGGGGCGAAGCCCTAAAATGGGGCCCCAAGTCTTAAAAAGGGGCCTCTGGTATAAGAGTTCCATTTTCTACAGTTTTGCAAAAAGGGGCTCCCTGGGAGTGAAGCCCTATAATTGGGCCCCCTTTTTTAGAGATCTGGTAATGGGACCTTTGAGGGCGAAGCTCTAAAACGG